>CAAKHC010003331.1:4738-14776 GCA_901007825.1 Macroramphosus scolopax | reverse complement strand
GAGAAGCTCGACCAATAACTTTATTATTATTTATTTCCACCCACCTCCACCGGTTTCCTCTAATGATGTGCACTTTAACTCCCCGCAGGCCGGTGAAGGTGACTATGTGTCTGCAGGTCTGAGTTACATTCTGAAGGGTAAAAACTCCGAGGCGGCGTGTTGCCACAAATTACAGGCTTCTGACACCGTGTCCATCAGAAGCCATCCCCTCTGCCCGAGTGTCCTTTAGAAATCCTCCTTGAATAACAACATCACATGAATGTTTAAAATGGAAAAAACACAACTTGTTGCCTTCCGTCTCCGGTTCTGGACAAGGTCAACATGGCTGCCAGTAACGTGGAGACGTCTGTATGATTGATATGTGGTCTTGTGATATGTAAAGCCGAACCCGTTTCTTTAGATGTGCTGCAATTTCCAACCGAATAAACAGACTCGGTGTTCAAAGGCCGTCGTTTTTTTCAATCGATGCCGCGAACCGCCACGTAAATAACAACGTGATATCAAGTGGACGGAGAGGCAGCAGTCTGTGTGCGGTGTTAATTATATTGCGGTGTATTATATCTGGGCAGCACACCTCCACTTCCCGCTGTGTGGAAGTGAAGCCAGAATATCCCGAGTACGAGCGCTGCCACATTCGAGGTGGTGACATCATTTGGAACCGGAGCCTGCACAGCAGTGATGGTGGGACGGAGCCAGAGCTACCTAATCAGACAGAAATAGTACTTGAACATACATCAGGGTGATAAGATGGCCTGAGATTACTGAAACCATCTTAAAGGACAAATATTATTGATTATTTTTAGGTCTATCTGCCAGCATGGAAGAAGTGGGATTGTTCTGCTATACCAAAACAAACCACCAGGGGGGCGATCAAGATAATTTTTCTTCTTTGGTACTTAAACTCAGCAGGACATTTAAAAAATATAGATAAACAAGTACAAACATTGAGGCTATTTACAAGCACAGCCAGTCTATTTCAAGTTATATTCAATAGCTATGATTCATTGAAATTCATTCCAGACATGAGTTTTGTCCTTGACCAATAAAATGCATTTTTTTTCCCTCCTCCGTTTGTCTTTGAGGAGCAGAGTACTTCATCTTTGTGTTTTTTTTTTGTTTTTTTTACAATGCAGCTGTCCTTTTTGGTAACACAATCTAGGGCAAGGACTGTGACGATGTGACAAGGTCTGCTCAGCTGGCCATCCACCGCAGCCTGATCTCCGAGCGGAGTGTATAAAAAGTGACCAGTCCTGGGAGTAACTTTAGATTTCAAAAAAAATAAAAAAATTTGAGCCAGGGCATGGAAAGAGGACATAACATTACAACTCAGGGAGACAGAGGGACGTGATCAGACGCCCAAAAGAGCCTCAGGTGCTGGAGACAGAAATTTAATGATGCCCCAAGAGGAGACAAAGCCAAAGCAGGCTGACCCTGTCAAGCCCATAGCCAAGGATAGTTACCTTACCGGGGCACGGGACATGGAAATGGGCTGATCCCCCTTCACGATTTGACATTTAAACAGACCAAAAATAATCCACCTCATTAGTGTTTAATGCAACAAGCAAAGTTTTCGGGGTGAGTGTGACGGCTGTTTAATGTCAAATCAGAAACATTTTCCGACTCAAAAATGTTCTCTCACATAAATACGACTTTTGCATGCAACAGTGTCACCGAGCCGAACAAGCTTCTTTCTCTGACAGATGGTGCAGTCGGCTGGAAAACAATAGCGAAGGACACAGCAGCCAAGACGTCAGAGAACATCCCCTTCCCTCCGTCTATGTTGACTTAGTGCGAGCGCGAGTGAGAGAACTCCACGTCTTATAACGCACTATATCAACTCACAGCACAGCGCGTGTCTCTATTACCCGGCGGAGACCCGGCACCCTCTCATCAAGCAAGTGCAACGGTCAGACGGCTGCACAGTTAGCCTCCTGTCAGATTTACAACATATTAGAGGCCTTGAGACTTAGATTTTGTCAACACAGCACATGACAGAGTGAGTTCCTCTGCTGGAGGAGGCTGTCTCCATCATCCCCACCGGCCTTGACGACGCTCCTTGTGTCAATTAAACTAAGTAGAAATGATGGCTGGTGTTCAATCGTCACGTGAACCTGCCTCCTTATGCAGACTGTCATGCTATATATTCTCATCAATATTAGAGTTACGTATTTAAAAGCCCACAGAGACGCCGAAGGGTTCCTTGAGCGTCGGTAGGAGATGAAAGGGGAGTGAGGAAGCGTAGCTATTTGATGTGGAGGGAGGAGGACGTGTTGGATGTTCAAATCAAGACTTTATTGACGTCGGCTGACTCGGGGGTTCGTTCAGGGTCAAACAAGGAATAGAACAACAGAAAATATAAAGTGATACAAACCAGACACATTCCATTTCACTCCAAGAAAACAAGAGGACAGTATGAAAAGTTATGTGACGCCGGAACAATGACTCCTGCAGGACAAGCTCCCGCAGCTGAGCGTCCCTTCACTCCACCTGCAGGCGCATCACTGACTTCCTGTCAGTGATGTCCGTGTGAAGCTGGGAAAACATGCCTGTGTCTCCCGGACCATCAGCCCAGGATCCCCTGAAGGCAGCGTCCTTCCCCTCCGCCCTTCACCCGGCACACCGGACCTGCAGTCAGCGGCCTGTCAAGTTGCTGCGGTCTGTGGACGACACCACCCTGATTGGGCTCATTGTCACACACACACACACACACACACAGGTGGGAGGTTAACTTTGTGGAGTCTGTCAGGGTGAGTTCCTGCAGGTTAGATATCTACCGCCTCGTCATCACCATCGTCACCAACAACAGAGGATGCCCTTCTTACGACAGCCGAGGAAGTTCAACCTGGTGACGCTGATGCTGCGCAAGGTCATCCTCATGTCCTCCATCACCATCTGTTATGCTGCCACCACTTGCTAAGGACGAGGGCGGTCTGCAGCGTATCGTCTGTCCGCTGAGAAGGTGACTGGCATGCATGTACCCACCATCCAGGACCTGCACGGCTCCAGGACCCTGCAGCATGTAGGCTACATTATTCAAACCCTCTATCTGGCAGGAGTTTCTCACGTCGGTGTCATCAACAGGGGCCAGGACCCCCCATGACACAGATCCCCTCTCCTCATGCACGATATGTTGCATTAACATAAAACCTTTTGATAATTAAGACTATTGTTCCCTGAAATGACTTAACGGAACAATGATTTGCTGTTTCATTGTTCCGTCTTGCACCATAACACTGATCATTTCTGTTAGGACGAGGCCGGCGTTACAAGGAGCCTGATTAACCGACATCAGGAACAATACCAACAATCCCTCAGATTACCGGAGAGACACTTGACATTCTGTGGAGAAAGAAAAAGGACGTGTCAATTGTTTTGAAGCAAACAGTCGCCTCCTGTTAAAGGAGTAATACGTGTAAGCAGTTCTTTGTTTTTTTCCTCCCGCCCACATCAACAGCAGACAAGTGCAGTCAAGATATATTTTAACATCCATTAACTTCTATGTAACTCAGACAGAGGATTCAATGAAATGCTTCTCGTGGAGGAAGAACTGCATGTTCGATTTAACAAACGCGCTAGTCAAGGCAGCCGAGTGTTCATGTAGAAAATGTATAATCCAATTAAGCAGGCGAGGAGGAAACGCACAGATACACAAAGACTGAATTAATAACACAAACATGCTGCGGTTTCACCAAACGGGAGCTTTATCTCCTTCCAGGGACCGGATGGTTCTGATGAATATGGACAGGACCGCCCGGGTGCACTCGCCTTGACCCCAAACACTGTCGAGGACATCACATAGGCTTTTTTTTCTTTTCTCAAGAGGAATCTACACACGGCTTTAACGCCGCCGTCGACCCCACAACGCTGCACTTCCCTCAGCACCCCTGCGGCGATTAAAAGAGAAAGCCACAGCTGGTGAAGGGAGCGCGGATATCTGTCTGCATCAGACCAGTGAGACAATGACACTCATGAAGACCTATGTCGTTTAATATACATCGCCAGCTTTATCGCCGAAATGGGAGGCAGAGAGCAGGAGACGCCGCCTCGGGCTGCTCAAGGCCGGGCGAAGCGGGAGGCAAGAGCAGAAATCAGCCGAGACGTTCAAGGCCACGGGAGGTAGAGAGGTTTTATTCTGGTTCAGAAAGGAACGTTTCATAAAAGACTGCGGCGGGCTGAGAGGAGACCTCCCACTTATCGTGTGCAATCACACACAACATGAATTAACTTTTTAAATCAACGTTGCACAATCTTAAACTAACAGTGAAATAGTGCAGAAATGACATTGTTTTCCTCGCAGCTCGTATATCTTCTTCTTAATCCTCAATCTTTAAAATGACATGAGACGAGCAGAGGATAGTTTCAGGCGCACCGACCGGCCAAACAGCCCTTTTGTTTGGTTATTTCATGCACATTGCAGTTGAACTCACGACCGAGCGAGGTTATTTGTAATCATTTCTTCATCTTCGGGCTCTCACACAGTTGAGGGCCGGGCCACGAGTTCATTCTCCTCAAGGTCCACGATTTTGGCAGTAAATAAAACTTGTGATCACAAAATGCTGCTAGCTTAGCGCCAAATCTCTCTGCAAAAAAAGTGGACAAGCCGATGTACCGACCACGTCTTCGGAGCCACCTGGCTCTTATCTCACAGGCTTGTGGTCCGAGGTACGACTGTTCTGCACGCACCAATAAGAGGATTAATAGCTCTCAACTGTTTATGTTGCTGCAGGCTGGACTTCCAATCCATTATCAGCATTTACGCTCCCATCTCGTAGCCTGATCACGGTTCGTTCCTATCTCCAAAGTGCTCTCAGATCATGTTCTTACAAAGATGTGATGAGCTTGAATAAGATGTTCTTCTCCCCTGTGGCACGTCTGTCCGGCCTGGCGAGATCTGACAATCTAGTGGGCTCGACTGGAAGTCCCGTTAGCTTAGCAGAGGACCGCGGGATCATTATCTTAATCAGACGGTTGCATATCAGCTAATGCAAGTCAAATATTGGTTTTATCGCGTGTGACTTCTCCTGAGGGACAATCCAGCTCCATTTCAGTTGCATTGCATCCAGAGTTTGGCTCTTTTCAGAAGTGATTAATTTACTTATTAGTTCCTGCCATCATGGCTACAGTACTCGCTATGTTACCTTTCTGTCACACCCCTGAAAATCAGCGGTAAGCGGCTAATGCTAGCAGTTTTTCCCGCCGCAGAAAAGTGCCGGGCTTGAATGGAAAGGACGTCAGGGTCCTCCACTCCTGCAGGGGGCCTCATCTCTGCAGGGGAAAGAGTCTTAATGCCAATATTTTCTTTTGATAACAGTGTTTCCTGCAGACATAATCAGAGTAATGCGAATATTTCCAGCCGTCGAATGAGTGTTTTTATATTCTACAAGCTGCTCGCTGCTTGGTGACGTGCACCTGCGACGATTTCAAAGTCAGAGTAATATTATCGCTGTAGCTGATTCCTCCACTTACCTTGGTGTCCGGTGATATTACTGCTGCTTGTGTTAATAACATTACAACTAATGACAGTATGATGTAATCCAGGAGTCTTCGTATTTCTCTATCAGTAGTCGGTAGTGTTGATTATCAGGAGAGAAAAGACGAGTTGTCCGTTTGTCCTGGTTAATAAACAAGTGATGGATTGTGCAATGTGAGTTAAATGAACTCACTTTAAATGACTTGAACTTGTTCAATACGATTGATCACTTCTCCTCTGCATGATATTTCATGTCTGCATGCAGCGCAGCGTTTAGATTTCATCTTAGGAAAACATTGTGTAAAGTTTTAACTTCAGTGCGAACTTCTTCTTCTGCAGAGCACCGCAGTCTTACTTTTCCCGGCAGTGGGGCCTTTGATTCCCTTCCAAATGTCAGGAATATCAGTCGTTATCTTGTTAGCGAGACGCTCCGATCCGTCTATCTTTAGTCCCCCCCTTCTTCTGATTCCTGCTCGGTGATTGTTCCGGCGGTGACACCGCCTCGTATGACTCACCGTGCAACAGACACCCGAGATTATTAATGCTTTTACCAAAAATAGTTGCACAGAAATAACAGCAGCGGTATCCCATGGTTACGGAGATGACGACGCCCGGTGTCATTGATCTCTTCCCTCCGCTTCGTCTTTCCAATTAATCCAAGGTGACAGCCTGTTGTGTAACGATGTGTTGTCATTTATAACACAAGAAAAACTGTTTTAATTAATTGGTCGCCGCCCCGCCCTGGAAGTATAAGTCTGTATCTGCCTCCTCCGGGAGACGTGCCTGACTGGCGTCCCAGCTCATTTGAGCAATGTTACATCATCAGATTGGCTCGGCCTGTCGAACTCTCTTTGGTAATCTTTGTTAATCAGCGGGTGGAGGAAGGAAATAGAAAGTTTGCAGAGGAGAGGAGCTCGGCCATAATGAAGCAGCTTCCTGCAGGGTAATAAAGGTCCGGGTCTAATGCCAAGGGCAGCCAGGCGAGCACGAAGACCATTAGAGCTGAGCGGGCTGGCTTACAGCTCCGCCTGGGAGGCCAAAAACAGCTCACACCAAGTCCCCACCCCCACCTGCCTTTCACTGCAAACGCAATTATATCGCAAGGGTGCAGGCGATATTCCCTCCTGGTGCCAAAGGTGAAGACATGTTAGAAATGTCATTTTATAAAAAGACTTTTCTGTGCAGAAGAAGATGGAGAGGCTGAGATCCCTGCAGGACCGAGTCAGGTCAGACAGACACGGATAGAAGACGGTAAAACACAGAGAGACGCCACAGCGGGTTCACACCGACTCTCCAACGATCCGGACGCCTTTCAAACCCTCCTGAGTCACACACACACACACACACACACAAAGTAATGTCATTTAAAGTGATGCCGTTCAGTGAGAGTAAATGCTCGAGGCCGAACGTTTTCTAAGCTGACAAATTACCAAAAACATGAAAAGCACCCGACTTCTAATAACTCAAACTTCTTTTTTTTCTTCTTTACCCATGATGCAACGCAAAGTTGCATTGAAGATGTTCAGAATCCTTTTTTGCACACAAAGAGATGCGGGAAGTCATTTGAAATGGCACTGAGGCTTGAAGAGGAGAATTGCAAATAGTTCTTTTGTTAAGAAGTTTCCATTAACTCAGCTGCGTTTTCATCTGCTGGGAACTTTGACAGCCTCCTCGCACGTTAACCGTTCTGCAGCACACGACGACTCAACAGCTGCCAACGAAGAAATGTACTCACGGAACAAAGGAATTAAAGAAGTCACAACCTGCTCCGGCGGTACTGAACATCAGCAGATATCTGCTGATACGTCTCATTATCGGAGGAAGCTCATGCAGACGGAAGCCGTCGTATAAAAAAAAAGGAAGATTCTCTTGTTTTGTTTATCACAGCAGAATTCCTCCCGAACCGCCGTAATGACTGTAAACCTGTTACCATCGCACATACATCATCGTTATTTCCTTATTTATGACGGCGCTTCCAGCAGCTTTACTGCGTCTGCAGGAGGAGGCATCACAAGCCGCCGCCTGCCCACCGCTGAGCCTCTTGTTACTGCCTCTGGAACATCGTTCTGCACCTCCTCCCGTTCTCATATCATCCTGATGCTTTTCATTCCAGTCACTAGAAATCACACATCAATGCACAAGCTAACGCTCCCTCAGACTTCTGCAGATGCAGATGCACGCCGCCGTGTTACGTAACGTTCGGCACTGAAACACAGAATCTGTTCTGGATGTAGTTTCCTCACTGATTGATTGCTGGATTTCATATCTGTGCATTTATTATTCATGTTGCACATTATGTTTAACGTCCTCCGGGGCCTCTGCCCTCCGCCGGTGTCGGTGTTTATCGCCGTACAGGAGGACGTTTGACTGCGGTAAATAAATACTTCAGACTTAATGGGCGAATAAGAAACAATTCATTAATTAATGAATCAGGGAAGACGGGTTGATGAACCTCCGTCAGCAGGTCCACCCGGTTGTAGACGCGGTGTCGACTTCTTCTTCTTCTTCTTCTTCTTCTTATATTAACAAAGTGAGAGTGAAGATTTCCCCTCTCACCACGCACTCTTCTTCTCTTTTGTCAGAGACGTCCTCAACTTAATAAGGCCACTTGTATTTCTTTGATTTTCTCATGTGAAGTGTTTGCCGGCTGTTTTTTCTTTCCTCCCGCTAAGATAACTTCACGCTCAGTAAGCGGTCCCTCTGATTCAGTGTAATGATATTAGCGGCTTGAGATCGTGAAATACTCTTTAACATCAAAGCCGCCATTCAATTAGGCAGCTCTCCAAAATCATCTGCTTTTCTTTTTTCCATTACTGGGCGCCGACACCGTTAACTGATGTTCATGGTTTCTTCTTTTTTTGGGTAAACAAGATGTCAGCGGGACGTGTTTGTGTTTAGCGGAGGGTCAAAGAGGGTGAGAGGTGCATCATGGGAGGTGGTCTGTGTTCGTGCGCTGCGTGTTTTTTTTAATTCTATTCATTATAGAAAACGGATGTGTGCTGGTACATTTCATCAACAGCAACATAACAAGTCTTTAAAGCCGTAATAAGAGGAAATGAATTACATCAACATAAGGCTCGGGGGCCTTCTGGTTGGCACATTAGAGTCACTGTCTGGCGTCGTCGCTGCGTTACTACACAAGTGAACGAGGCAGCTGTCGACATCTTTTATTTAAATATGTCAAACTGCTCATCGCTTATGTTTCCTCGGGCGGAAATATGGTATTCATAGTCGCCGTGGCGAGTATCTACAGCGGGGCGGGGTGTTCTCAGGCAGACAGACGATGGTCAGTGGTTTGGGCGTCTATAAGGGCTCACGTCCACAGCTGCAAGGGTGGAAAGTTATTTCTGCCGTCAGGAAGAAGCAAAGGTGGAAGCAGAGGAAGAAAGTGGAAGAGTTGTTGGTGAGTGTGTGGGCGAACATGCTCGGTCCGTGTTTGAAATCTGCCTCTTGAGTAGGAGGCCACTGTCACTGGTAGCTGGTTGTTGTCGACGTGTGTGTTCATGAACTGCAGTATTCCGATAACAACACAACTAACGATGACCTCACAAAGGTCGCTGTAGGAGTAAGAAGTAATTTAATACATCGGATTATTGAAGTGTGTTGTAGATATGTTGACACCTTCATATTGTCACAAACGTCAAGCAGGCTTAATGATGCATGATGAAGAGTGTTGGGATGAAGAGGTGTCTGATCAACAAGCAGCACAAAGCAGGACTGTTGAAGCTGCGTCCGCCCGAGTCCGTCGGCCTGCAGAAGAACCTTGAAGCTCAGTGTTACAGGTCAAACTCAAGAAGGGAACTCCGACATCGGGAAGTCAATTCTTTTAAGTGAGTTTAACAGATGGTTCCTGTACGTTCGGTCATAACTCAGAGTAATGATCTCCACCGAGGCTCCGTGCAGCAGCTGACTGTGATCTGCGCTCGGATGTGCCAGCTTCCTTCATGCGCCGTAAAACCGAGCTGCTGACTCAGAGTGGCACTGCATTAAACATATCATGTAAATGTCTCAAATTAAACAGCGTTTATGATTCAGCGGACGCTCGTTCAAACAGAAAATCACATAAATCGGATGTGACTCATTAGTCTGTGCAGCCGAGGTGATCGGGTGAGAGGTGCAGGCGGCGGGTCGCCGAAGGTTAAATGAGGTCACGTGATGCTGCGTCGCAACCAGTCGGACGTATTGATCAGGAGGCTCCGACACTCATTAGACTCCGAATCAGAGCGCAGACAGAAACAATGTTATGATACACAGGAAGGTTTATAGGTTGTCACGAGTTATAGAGAGGACGGATCCAAGAAGACAACTTTTATTGATGATTATAGTGTTTGAGAGGAGTCGATTCATCTTCATACTGGCACTCAGCAAAAATAGAAGCTTTAAAAGGATCTTATCTTCCTTGAACGTGAAGTGAAGTTGTAATACCACTTTGTTCCTCAGGGGGCAGCACAGGAAGTCACTGAAGGAGCCGCAGCTGTACCGGAGGGCTGCACCGATACTCCGAGGCTAACTCACCTGACAGTGGGAGAAACGGAGCGATACCTGAGCCCTGAGGCGTTCGGTATCGG
>CAAKHC010003327.1:23254-57520 GCA_901007825.1 Macroramphosus scolopax | reverse complement strand
ACTTCCGTTGGTACTCTGCCTGTGTGTTTGTGAGTGTGTGTGTGTGTGTGTATACACACACACACACACACACACCCTCAGGTGAACATTGTTAACCAACAGTGTGATTTTATAGTTGCATGAATTACTTTTCCAGGGCCGAACTAGTGAGCGGCGAAGAGCAGAGTTCCTCTCTCTCTCTCTCTCTCTCTCTCTCTCTCTCTCTCTCTCTCTCTCTCTCTCTCTCTCTCTCTCTCTCTCTCTCTCTGTCTCTGTCTCTGTCTCTGTCTCTCTCTCTCTCTCTCTCTCTCTGTCTCTGTCTCTGTCTCTGTCTCTCTCTCTCTCTCTCTCTCTCTCTGAGGTTCTCTGAGGACACTTTAAAGAATTAGATGATAATCTCACTCTACCTAAAGAAATCAATATTTCCCTTATTTAAACAGGTAAACGATGAACACAAGTCTCCAGGTGAGGAGTCCCTGGAGGAGCAGTGTGTCTGTGTGTGGGTGGAGATAACAGTATTCCAGGTGCTCCACTGAAACTGCTCAAAACAACAGAAAAAGAAGCTGTGTTGTATTTGGCATCGGCGGATGAATTCACAGGTAGAACATCGCTCTGACAGATTCATGTGGCTCCTTACGACGTCGCTGCACTGTATGACTTCTCAGTTCATTCCAGGTACACGGTGAACTCCAGTGTTTGACAGAGTGCAGAGTGAACAGCTCTTTACCGACATTTGATTCCGGCAACTGAGCTGGTTGAACTTCATTTGATATGAAATATTTTCAAATGTCACATCACAGAACAAACGAGACTTCCGGCCCATCATGATGTGACAGCACATACACAATTATTTAATTACAGAAGTATATAATTGTGTCTAATGACACCTGGAGATTGGGAATAATCAATTAATCATCTGCCATCAAATCAACAGGCTGATTGTCAATAAGATGCTCAGGGCAAATTGCGTAATCGCTTGTGCTCTATAAAATAATTCCAATTAACTCCTGCAAGGAGTGAAAAGTCAGACAACCACTTTCAGTTTCATTATGCTTAGTAATTGTCTAATACTTATTGTGTTAAACAATATACTTGGCTTCATGCAGACTACAACCACTCCTGTATTTCATGCTGAGTGTTGGTGGTGTCGATGTAATAATTTGCTGTTGTCAGCAGTTTTTCACTTGTAAACATTGTTTTAGTACAGCACAGATTCTACAATCGTGCTCCTGCCATGTTTCGTATATTCCAGTGTAAACACCCGACCTAACTCCAACGTGGCCTGACATTCTTTTAGTGAAAATAAAGTAGAACAAATGATATTAAGTGCTGTTGTTGAGCTTTGTGTGTGATGTTTGTGCCTGCAGCCGCTGTGGAGATCGTAGTGTTTATGCATCTGTGTTGCAGCTGTACTGCGATGCTTTAGTCTTCTGTTAAAGAGGTCGTTATTGTATGTCTGTAGCCTCTTTTAATTTATTGTTGGTCACGTGTGTTGGTTCTAGTAAGGCTTATATTTACTGCGTTGGCCTTGTGTCTAGTTCAAACAGGGTTACAACTCTTGCTGACTCAGGTCAGGTTCTGACTTCATGCTGCAGCCCGAGCCCGTCTTCATAATGTATTTCAGTTGTGTGGCATGCCTCAGTGTACGACCAGAGGGCTGGGAAAGACTCAGAGCGCCCCCGCAAGCCTCTTTACACAATATGTTCTAAGAATTGAGACATGCTTCAAGCACAGGGAGGCACAAAGGAAAGAAATGAGAAGACCGGCCGTCTTTGTCAGACCACAGGAGGACATAATCTTCCTCAATCTCCTGGAAATACATAAGAGATATATTCCTTATTGTTGAACTCAGTAGTTCCTCTCTGACTTTTTTCTTTCCTGAATGGAGTCTTTGATTACACGGGGAGGCCGTGGCTCAGGAGGCCGAGCAGGTCATCTAGTCATCGGATGGAACCTGGTTCGATCCCTGGCTCCTCCACAGTCCGTGTCACCACGTCCTTGAGCGAGGAACTGAACCCCAAACTGCTCCTGACGACTTCCCCTTTAGTGCACGAGTGTGTGAATGTTTTAGCAGCTTGGCACCTTGCATAGCAGCTTGCTAATCGCAGTGTGAAGGGGTAAATGAGGCAACGTTGTAAAGCTTTGAGTACCGTTAAGGTAGAAAGGTGCTTTATAACGCACCTAATTTACCTTTACACCTTCTTTTTTTTTCTCTGTTTAATCTAGTTTTTATCACGCAGGCCGTGGAGAGTTTCTTTCCAAAGCTGTGTGTTCAGCAGTAAAGACCACCTATCTCCACTATGAAAGGAATCTGCAAGCTGACAGATACATATCAGGAATTAACCGGCACGCTTAGCAGGGATGAGCTTGTGAACCCAAATCCTGAGAGGCAACGAGGCAGGGATACGGAAGAAAGGGAATGCAAGGAGAGGAAAGACCAGGTCTGATTTGTTTTGTCTGGAATTCATATTTGTATTATGGTGCACAGTTTCATAAGTAAGACAACGCATAATGAAGTGTCCATTTTCAGAAATTAAGGGTCAACAAGGATTTCTGGATTATGAACACATGGAAGGTCTTTATTCCGCTTATACCCATTCATTTATATTTACATGCATTTTGCAATGTTAGGTTTGTAACATGCAATTAGTTTCTTGAGGGAATGACTAATAATAATAATGATAAAACAATCATCAGCGCGTCTCACAGCTCCGAAACTGGCTCGCTCGGAGACCCCTTCAAGATCAACACCGAGAGATCAGTATGCATTTCAAACTGCTGAGGCTGGGAGCAAAGAGATATTTAGTCATGTGTCTAAGATGTCCCCTCCCGAGATGGTTGATAGCAGCGTTCCCGTCCTCCTCCACTAGCTGCAGCTTTGTATGGGCGAAGTGCCGTCAAGGCCGCGCTCCAGCGGAGTCTGACATCGCTCAGCTGTCGAGGTTCGAGCCTTTAGAGACGCAGGTGAAGCAAAGACATGAGAGGAGACAAGGGTGATGCAGTTGAATTGTACATTCAAAAAACTACCATCAATCACGCTGTCACACCTTTATTGTAGCATTCACTGATGACCATCACTGAAAGGTTCTTGTAGAAGCAGCATCAGTTGTAGCAGTAATCAGAGCAGTGTAATTCATGATGTTTGGTTCCTTTTTTTATCTTGTTATAATGTATATCCAGTGCATCCGTAGAAGACTCCTTAATCATAAATTGTCATGCAGAACAAAGATCAATCACCTGCCCTGTACTTGGATCTATTAATTTCAATGTCCTCACTCCCGTCTCGTCAGATACTGATGCCTGGAAAATAAGGTTGGGTGATGTCTTTCCCTAATAGACATCATGTCTGATTTGAAACATCACGTCGGCAGACGGGGGAACAGTTAGACCGCGTGTGGGCTAATTTGCACAATTGGAAAGATCTCTGATGTGTTTGTGCGTCGCGGTCACGGTCGGTATTTCACAAGCACAGACACACGGCGCATCGATCCGTCAGCTCCTCCGCGCTCCGGTGTCCCTCTCGCTCGACCTTTCCTTTCCTATGTGCTCGAAGCTGTCCAACACTTGTCCACTCAGGTGATGACGGATGATTACATCAACCTAGCCGTAACCGTGGGTGTC
The DNA here is from genome assembly GCA_901007825.1 of Macroramphosus scolopax. Lineage (NCBI taxonomy): Eukaryota > Metazoa > Chordata > Actinopteri > Syngnathiformes > Centriscidae > Macroramphosus > Macroramphosus scolopax. The sequence goes on along the minus strand of CAAKHC010003327.1, from coordinate 53,920 downwards.
ATATCCGCCGCAGCTTGTCAACATTGTTTTTTTGAGCCACACTTCCGAGAAACGCGTCGGACGGACGGAGAGACCGAGGATGTTTTACATCGCCGGTTCCTTCTCTGCTTTCCTCAGTATTTAGATTTGTAAACAGTGGAAAGTCGATACTGTGTTACAGGCTGGATTACAGGCAAACCATTTAAAAGCAGTGCTGACAGTAAAGTTCACTGGATACTCTCAATCCACTGAGGGCCATTTAAAAAGGCCGTGGGGGAAAATGAATGACTGCAGCTGTCATTTCACACACACACACACACACACGCACGCACGCACGCACGCACACACGCACACACGCACACACACACACAAAGTGCACGCACGCACGCAGACGCACACAAACACACACACATACATTAGTGTCTCTCTAGTTTTAACTCTCCTCCTCCTCCCATGTTCTTCATACTCAGTCAGTCTTTGCCACCGACAGGCTCCGGTTGTTAGATTCAGTGTCCGACCGCATCATATAAACTACTTTACAAAGAACGGCCGCTGTGAAGTCTCTGAAATGTCTCTGAGGCTCAGATGCTGCAGGAGTGGAGCACAGAGCTGCAATAAGTTTGTGCTGTCTCAAAGATTCAATAAAGAACACTGTGGTCAGACAGACATCAGACAGTGATAATAACAGACTGTCAGTGGCTAAAACAAACACGTATAACATGTTTCTGCATCGTCAGTCACGTCGCAGCACTTCATCGGTTATCACTCTGCTGTTCCTGCTAAATGCTGCTTTAATTACTATAATTTTGGTCTAAATGAGTCATTTCAAACACATTAACTGGGTGAATAGATAATATTATCATCGTTATCCTTTTTGATGAGTTGAAGACCAAACATAGGCTGCAGATATCTTGCAGAAAATTGGTAAAGAAAACATGATCAAAACACAGCAGGGAGTTTGTACCTCGAAGCCTTGTGTGTCTAAACATTTGCAAAATATGGAGATGCATGTAAATGTCTAATTGATATTTGGCAGGAAAAGAACCTGCAGCCTGCCCTGCGTTCAATCAAGCAAACGTGTCTAATTATATAAAATAAAGTAGGGAACGGCGGAGGAGGCTTTTATGTTCGGCAATATGCCGCATGGAAAAACAAGCTACAAGTAAAACACACCATCAGGAGACGGCGAGGCAAGCTGCTCACTCCGAGTTACAGCTGGTGTGACTTTCACTTCCTGTGACTGCAGCTTTGATTACAGTGTAGCGACGGATGAAGGTCCAATCAGTCGTAATGGAGGGCGGGACACAGTGCAGCCCTCGGAGATTCAGGCCATGCAGGAAGTATGGGCATCAATCTGGGACAAGGAGCGGCACTTACCTTCTCCACGTACTGTAGTCACACCGAGGGGAGACAGAGTGCAGCCTAACACCGGACCTGAAGCTTGAACCTTAGTGGAAAAGGAATATTTCATCTAATCTTCCACACCAGCGAGTTTGAGTCTGACTACTGTAAATGCACAATTAAAAAATAACAATCCTTTCAGTGTTTCTAAGAACAGAAAAGCTGTTGTAGCTCTATTTGTGGAACAGGAACATTTGTTTTATCTACATATCACCCTGATATCGAGACACAAAGCCGCTAGTTAGTTCGTTGTTCCGCGCTGAATTTCTGGTCTTCCTGCTGCGAGCTCGGCTGGATATCAAATTAGAGGGAGTCTTTTTTTTCTTTGATATTTAACTATAGACGCAAAGAAACCAGACACTTACACACATGGATTTCAGTTTTATTTATTCAAGTGAACGGTATAAATTTAAAGATCGACCGTATTAAAAGATGAAATCACCAGATTGTGGTGCAGCGACACAGTGAAGCTGAAGTTCCTCTTTCCTTCAAGCCTCCGTGTTGCACTCTACTCTGTATTTGGAGAAAACAAATATGTAGTTTTGAAACACAAGGAAATCATGTTTTTACAATTGCTTTATATATTACACATTTTGTGTACAATTTTCTAAAAGAATATTGAAGCGCTGCACAATTCAACGTCCCCGTATGGATCTGCAACACATCAGCGAGTCCGCTTCGCCTCCTGAAGGCATGTTGAATGAAAATTTATGACGGCCCTTTGATGACATTGATGGCACGGCATAAATGCATTTACCATCTGCCATTTTTATTTGTTCGGTTTTCCCTTTTCATAGACACATCAGTCACATACCCGCGGGCGCCGTTCTGCCAAGAGTCCTATTAAAAGTCCACTTTTTCATTGAGTCAGTTCACTTTTGATTACATCTCGTTACAACCGCCACCTTGTCCTCCCTTGTGTGTGACGAGCACATGCTCGCACCATTATCTTCCTCATCTGACGCTGGACGACCCGGTTGGTGAGTGCACGCTTCGGCACACCGATCCTGGCGTGTCAAGGCTCCAGGACTGAGATTGTTGTGGCGTCTATACAGTAGATGCTCGTGGAAGCTGCAACTCCTGGCAGCTGGTGTTTGTACAGTCAGTAAGATTAGACAGTAGGCAGGCAACATCTGCAACATCTGTACCATATCTATAGTTGTACACCGTCACCATCAAGGTTGTGGTAGCAGAAAGGGAAGAAGGTTATTAATACCATCAAATAACTTCCAGGTAAACAAAAGTAGAGCTACAGGTATCAAGATAAGGCCTGTAATCCGTCCATGGAAATGAGCTGACACCGATGCAAATACAAACCAGCTTTACATCCCCGTCATATGCCAGAGGTTGTGGGAAATTGAAATGATCAGCTCCTCACAAAATCTCATGAATAACACGAACAACGTCTTCCAGGCCGCCTTCAGTGTGAAAGCCTCCACAGTGCGTTCACTCAGTCCAGGCTGTGCTGTGCTCAATAGGCCTTACCTACAGCCTTGCTGATAAGGACCGAGCGTTTACAGAGAGGATAAAAAGTATTGTGCATTGGTTCCTCTGCTTTGCCACTGAGCCCCCTATGATGGAATAAATGGAAATGTCTGATAATAGAAGAGCAGTGCAGACAGACCACTCTCTAGATTATGTCTTCTTTTTTTTAAATCTAGGACTCTCTCTCAGCCCTGTAATCCATTTGTGAACATATACCCTGCTCTGAAAACAGTCCCATGCTGCTGGACATAAATGCTTTCAGACTTGTAGAATAATAGGACTGTGCTTTCTATACGTAATTATCTGGATGATGAGGATGATGCTTGGCTAAGGTCAGGGAATAAAAGAGCCAGACAGGTTGATTGACAAACAGGTGGACATGACATATGTCTGCTTACTATTCTGTTTCGCTGAGGTAAAATCACAACCTCAGTCATGAGTTCTGGTGCTTTCTGAGAGGTGTTTTAAATCTCCTTGTTGATCTTCAGAAGTGAGCCCTTGCTAAACTGTTGCAGGTGAATGCAGATAAAGCTGTAGGTATCATAACCAGAGGAAGCGGAGACATATATTGTGAGTAAATCCGTTTAAAGAAAGGAGACCAGTCCGGTTGCGGAGGTTGTAAGAGTCACAGGGTCCCTGCTGTCAGCGACGGAAGGAGATTGTGGTTTCATGCATGAACAAATTCTGCCACACAAGAACGTTTAAACTTATCATTTTCAATTACATGCTCAGTCAGTGGCAGAATCTGTTCCGACTGGCTCGGCCCGTACATACATACATGCTGTAGAACTACTTTATCATCAGAAACCTTCGTTTACACTGTGACTCAGCTCAATAATGACCGAATGGCTCTGAAAAAAGTCATGTCATGCTTGTTTATCTGTTGTCTTACGGTACCTGTCGCAGTGATCTGGTTCACTCGGAGGAGAATCTGAAGAACTACGAGCCAGATCTCCTTCTAGCTCATCAAACACTGATGGGTTGTCACGGCCCCTCGGCATCTGATACGATGAACAAAGGCACCATTTCGCGTCTGGAGGAGACGCGGCAGGCTGTCCATTAACTCCACAGTAAAGCCCCTCTCGTGATGATGAGATGCTCACAGCAACTGCTCAGGCTGCCGTGTGGGTGGATGACACATGCACCACCCTGGCAAGAAGTCTGTGTATATCCCATGTGCCTAAACCTCATCATCATAGTGTTAAATTATAAGTAATGCAAGATCCCCTTTCGAATTGTTGAGCTGTTCTGATTTACAGTTTTGATTAAGATGTTTGTTCCACCTGCCTCCAAAAAGCATTTCCTGCTGTATGTTGAAGTCCAAAGCAAAGCTTGTCTTTTATTGACTCTAATTGGTTAATATTAGAAAGCCCGTCTCACACAGTCGCCCGAGGGTGCCGTGAAAGAGCATCACTGTTTAACAAACCGGGAGCTGTGTTGTTTGAGGTGAGACCGTGTTGGCACTGCTTGTCTCTTTAGCTCTGTACAATAATGGGGTCAGAGGTCACGCTGGAGAGAAATAGATTTCTGTTTTTCTCATTGTTTTTTCTCTTAATGTCCTCAGACGTTCATTAGATTCCTCTGTTATTTAATTGTCCTTTGTGATATAATTGTATTTAAAACCTAACAAGACCCGTTTCTTTAACCTCCCTTAGACAGGTGGAGTGTAGGTGAACAGATGTTACATTTCTGAAGTGGTACAGAGGATTTCCTAAGTTAATAGGAAACTACATTAAACTAAATCTTTGACATATGGACTGCAATTGAATGCACCATCTGTCACCATCAAACACTGTAACCTGCATTAAAAAACAACAATAGAAACCGTAAAGTAAAAGCAGCCTTCTACTCCTGAATAACAAAATGTTATTACATTACTTAAATTACATTTGATTCACATTGGAGATGAACAGTTTACTCATAAATATAAACTTCAAATGAGACGATGCTTTGTTGATTGGTTTAATTGCACTGGAATATGCAATGTGAGTTTTCTGCAAGTGATTTTATTCAATCTTGACAAATAAGAAGAAATTAGAAAGCACTTGTCCAATTAATATGTATGCATGATGCAATAATCTGCAGTGTGTGTGCTCTTTGTTAAAGTCCTCATTTCATCAGAATGCAGTCTGACACTCTGCACCATTGTGTTTATTTGGCACAGGGAGATAATGATTATTATGCAAAGAATTCTCATGAGCACAGGAGGGGAATCTTTGTCATCCTAGGGTTTCCTTCTGAGATTGAGCGGTACGCTCTTTCCTCCTCTTCACTCCATACTGAACACAGAAATAGCCCATCGTCCCAATTAATTTCTCATCATTCTCAACACTGTGACATCACCACAGGTCATTGCTACATTGTGTGCAAGGTCTGAAGAAGCTATTCTCTCTCTTCTTACCTCACGTATTGATAAGGGATTTACGAACCACTAGACTTCCTTCCCCTTTCAGTGGCTCGGCAAACAACAACCCTCAGAAGGTCTCCAGATTCTCTGCACAGCAACAAATAACATCTCCTGTTGAATGTCATTCCAAAGACCTTATGACATTCTACATCCTCCCACAGGTAGTTAAATAACCAACTACCAGCTCTTACATATTAAATGTGCTGAACTATTCCCCATGTTTGTGAAATCCATATACGAGCTGTTATTTTAGAGAGCAGATTTAAATATCAAATATTTTTATTCCGTATCAGATGTTGTTTTTTGTAACTTTAAAACTTTTTATTACTTCTGTTCTTCCGCCCACCTCTGCCTGACATTATCTCTCTAACAGACATCTGTTCTGAAAAGAACAATTTCATGTTTGTTTTTTCTGATTAACAAATGTTATTTTTTTTAACCATGACAGTATTTCGCCGTATTTTGAGGATGATACTGCACAGGTCCGACCCGCTATAATGTAATATAAGCAGGGTAGGAATTACTAACACAACTTTACCTACCTCCAGTATGTATGAAATAAGTAATAAAAACAAATCCAAACTCCTGAAGCTGCTCTGACAATAAAGTTGTGTGTGAATGTTTTCAGGCCTGCAAGTAAAATGATTTCAATTATTGATAAAGCACGTGAACAATAAGAAACAAATGGTAATATTTGAACATGCGATTGTAGAATAATCATCTGTGTTGAAAAATAGTTTTTTTTTTTGCTCTAATCTTTTTATTGAAAAGAGATTATTTTCTTTTCAGAGTGAAATTAATTGAATACATGAGGCGACATCAGGTGGTTTTTAATCAAAGTGTCGGTATCAAAAGGATTTTTTCATTTTTCAAAACACTGGTTTAATTAGAACAATCGTGATGTAAGCAGAGGAACATCGAAGCATTTTGAATAATTGATAGCAGTAAAGCTAAAGCCTGTTCAAACCGTGTATCATTTATTGATTTACCAGCCTGCATATGTATTCATATGAGTCCATGTGTTGAATTTCTATATTGAGAAATTAACTGGAAAACTCTTGTTCATGTGAGACAGCCGGCACCATGTCGGCACCTTTTGTTAACTATCCACCCTTAATCTTTCTCAGAAGTAACAGAGGTCTCCAGCCACAGTTCACAGCTTCAGTAAAACCCTCAATGATAAATCAGACGCCACCACCCAGTAAGAAGAGCCTGCTACTCAAAAATGAACTCTGCTCAAAATCCTGCACACTTGACATCCTGGCTGAGGAGAAGAACAGCCAGAATCACAGCAGAAGAGGCCAGGACGGGGGCAGAGGGGGGAGGGGGGGCATAATCTGTCCTAAATGTGAAATGCAAGACTGGCACAATCAGTGATGGAGGTTTGAAATGACGAGCTGGGGATGGGGATGCAGCTCCGCCTTAGTAGAGAGAGAGAATGTACAGATAATACGAACCATTGTTCTGATCACTGCCATGAAGTGTCTCATTGACAGAAGAACATACAACTATTCTGTAACCTATTTAGGGTTTTTGATAATTCCATTGGAGAATACTGACAAATATTCATTTTGACAGTATTTCGCCGTGCTACTATTATCACAATATTAGACGCAAAGGCAAATTGGTTTCGTTGGTTTGTGTTTTTTTGCACACGGCACTCAAGTCTGCTGTCCTTATATGGGTTTAATAGGCTGTTTCCTTACATAGGATTTCCTTATATTTCCTCTTATTGGGTTGCACACTGACAAACAGGAAGAATAACACAACATTCATGCATGAGGACAATAACCAAATTATTGGCCTTCCCAACCCCAATTCCTCGGACCTCTTCTGTGAAGCCATCACACGCAGAGCAGGTATCACTGCACACGACCCCCTCCACCCATTCTTCATACCGCGGCGATCGGGTCACAGACATACGTCTCTGGACTAGAAGGTTATTGCATCATTGAACCAAACACCCCGGTGATTAACATGTGTTAAAGGTGCTATGGATGCGAGGCGATGTGCAGACTGGGGCGGCGGATTTCCTTGAAATGACAATCTGACAGATTATCATCATAACTCAGAGTGCTCTGCGCATATGTTGTGCACCTTTTAGCTCAATAAACAAAGCTCTTACAGCTTTCTGCTGACATTGGATCTAAGGAGTCAGACTCGGCACCCTAACACCTCTGAGTAGTAGAGTGCTACAGGCTTACGACGGGTGCAACTCACCCTCGAAGGAAATTGGAGTAACTATTGACACAAAGGAACCGTTAAGTGGTCGTGTCCTATCATGCCATGTACGAAAAACACTTGTTTATATCGTCTGAACTGGATTCCTTCTATCACTGATAGATGGAACTCTGAATCTGTAAATCAATCCCAGCTCGTGTTCCTACAGCCTCGTCAAGCCTTTCAGATAACGATTCAGCGGCTCCGCTCTAATTTCATGCTGCATTCATGCTTAGAGACTATCAACAAGCAAAAGAGGGTAATTATAAAAGAACAGTAAATACTGTGTGTGTGTGTGTGTGTGTGTGTGTGTACGTTGGTCAGTTGAAAAGTAGGTGTAGGAACAGAGGTGTGACCACTTCATTCAGTTCAACCCTCTCCATCCATACAGCAGCAAATGTACAAACACAAATCCCAGATTTATCAGATTAATAAAGTAGATTCACAACGTGCATGCTTTGGCATCTGACGTGATGATTTCCACTGCGCTCAGAACCGTCCTGTTTATTCCAACACGTTTCTACAAGAGAGTTGTTTTGATGTTGGTAAATAAAGGAACGTTTTTACTCCCACTATATTCTAATTAAGGACCCCTCAGCATCTAAATACCTTGAAGTCTCAAAACTCATAAATAAAAACCGGCAGTTTATTCCCCTATAATCTAACAGAACACACAAACAACACCGGATGCGGAGCGTGTTGGTGATCAGGTTGTTTGTCACACTCAGTCTCGGAACAAAAGATCTGAGCTGTGTGCAGATTTGCAACACTTATGCACGCTCACGTCCCAAAAGACTAAACAGCCTCCACCATTTGTTTGTCAAGAGCCAGATGCAAAATTCCCCCTTTCTCATATTCATCAGTTTCCCAGAAACCCAGTGAACCTGACAGGAGGAGGAGGAAAATAATTGATTTAAATGAATGAACAAAACAATCGGGAAGCAATTTGACTTCTCTTGGTGAAAAGTGTGACATCGAGAGAGAGGAGATGCTCTACCTGCACAGACAAACAACAAACTAGAAAACAACTTGGCACTACTAGAGTAATGACTCAGTAATATGGTGCGTCTACTCTTTGCACTCTCTCTCTTTTCCTACCTTGGAAACTGTATATTCAATCGGATCATATGTTTCACAGGAGTTGTAGATGTTTCAGTAATCTTAAATTGATAGTCTGCGGACATGCAGGCATTCGAGCCTGCGTCAGGAGTCAGAGTACACAACATTGATCAGTGAACCTGGAGGGCTGCTGGAAGATCGATTAAAGATGTCCCACTTTTTAAGTGACAAAAGCCGGTGACATACAAGGCAACAGCATCATTTAAAGACCGACAATGTGACAAATCTTTCTCTCTTCTTTTGTGAACATCAGCAGCTCTCACTTTAAATGATCCAGTGTCAAGAGTATCTCATGTCAGTGTGCGTGGGGGAGCTGAGGAGCTGTGATAGCGCTGCAGAGTGATGGAGGAAGTCATTGTCTGTCCCGAGCACCAAGGACAGAACGGCCATTAGAAGAACTGGACCAGGCCACGGCGGTGATTGTGCCGACGCAGAAGGAAGAAATAAATAATAAAATACAAAACACAGAGAAAGAAAGACTTGCTGCCCTGCGTATCTTATTCTCATGAATTACTGAGCTCAAAGTGGTTCTGGGTTGTTGTCATCTAACTCTGCTACGGGTGTTTTATTTGGTATATCACCACAGCAGTGTGGAAACTGAAACATGTTACTTCCAGTGCAGCAACAATCAGCAGTAATGACTGTTTTCTCGTAATTCAGTAATAGTTCAGAATTTCAGACCGATATGATTATCTGAGCAAACGAAATATAACACATGTTGAGCTGCTGTAGGATCACCGTAAACCTGCTGAAGCAAGTGCCTTGCAGTTGCTCTCATTACTCTGCCTTTTCAAAAAGATTTGCCCCGTGTGAAGGTCACCAATCCTCAGATCCCTTCGTCAGGCTTTAATAATTGTTGTTAAGGTTTTACCTTCCTGTGTATGAAGCACAAGAAGGTACCAAGGGCAAGGTAGCTTCAGGTTCAACCTTGGCTTTTCAGTATCACAAAGGTGGTTCACTTGTCAGAGAGGGGGCATATCGCCATGGTAACTAAGGATGCAGCCCTCACCTGCTCCATCCAATCGTCCGGGATTAATTTCATTACTCTTGGCTGAGATTAAATTGAGATCTGTTCTTTTTTGTTCCATGAGCTTTTTGTTTGACAACATTTGAAGAATCCTAGTATACCAATATATTTGAATGAAATACTACTACTAATATTTCTGGCTTTGGCTGCAGCAACCACATGGCTTTGAGGCTGTATTATAGATTTCTTATTTGCGAAGGATTTTTGTTTGTTCATCTCTCGTGAAGTACTCGTATTTAGTGAAACGATTTATCAAACCCAAGACGTGTACATGGAGTCAAATCCAAGAGAATCCAAAAAAGAAAGTCCAAGAATAGTTCAGAAGTCCCACAGAGCCGGCAAACAACTGGCGACAAGAACTGGGACACCAAACCCACTTCCTGACAGTTCAGAGGGGCAGAACAAGACTATAAATATGCAGAATGAAAGATTAACCCGACACTGGTGAAACATAAAAGCACCGGGCAGGCAGTCAAACACCCGTCGCTGGTACATGGGCCAAAGACAACAAGCAAAGTGCTCATCAAACAACTGTAAAACACAAAACTGTCCAAGACTGACAATCAACAGTGACTGTTAGCATTATTTAACGACTACATCATCATGAGAAGAACGTGAAATAATTGAGAACCTTCCGTCACTCAGACGCTAATTTAAGTGGAGCGGAGCTGCAACTTACTTCAGCAGTGATTAAAACCGGCTGAAGAACACACACAAGCTTTGAACAACAACTAAGGAGAATACCGTGGTGTCCAAATAATGGAGTCAACAATAAGCTTGTGATGATGATACTGATATTGGCTGCGTAGTCGGATTTTTGCAAGCATCTTCTGTATAAAAAAGGGACATCGGATTTGTCTGACTGTTTGAATTAATTGATGTAATCATACTAACCGTTACTGTCACAGTAATCCTGACCTCTTTCAATCATGCAATAATGATCTTGTCCGGGCAGCATTGTTACGTCTGTGCAGGCCACACAGGATCTGTCCGTGCATCTGAAGCATTATTTCCACCTCCCCACCGGGTGCTCCGCAGTCCTGCTTGGCCACCCGTTGTGCTTCGGTGAATGCCAGTTGTGGGATTTGTGTTCCATCTTGTGTGCTTTTCGGTCTAGAATTAGCCATTTGTGTAATGATAATGTTGATTAGGATGCTGGTGTGAGCTCCAACCGCTTCTCTGCATGTATCAGATGTTTCCCTGCTTTAAAACACCTGATTGAAACAGTCATTCTCAGGCTTCTGCAGGACTTGATGACTCATTCAATCCAAGCACTCGTGGTTCAATGCATATTGAGTTTCAGGTAAAGGTTGCTTTTAGAGATTCAAGCTTCAGTGGATAAGAGTAAAGTAGATATTCAACAAAATGCATATATTTAATTTATCTACCTCTTTGTCTTGTGCATGAATTCATATCAAATCCAGGAGAATAATCGTATTTCTTTGAAGGCGATTTAAGGCGAAACAAAGCTTATGATCCTCCTCCATGTGCATGAAGTGGATGACGTCGTTAATACATACATACAACAGGACAACAGCTGACAACAAGTGCCGCATGGAATATATAACAAACATAACCTGATTCATGTCTCAGGAAGTCGTAAGAGAAACGTATCTGATCTGGGACCACAGACGGAAAGATCACTTCCCCCTGGATGTTTGTTCTCAAATAAACGTTTGAAAAGACGACATAGTCTTTAAGACAATCAATGAGCATTCACAGAACGCCTGTACAACCGTTCGGAGAGGAGGCTGATTTGATTTTTCTCTTTTGTGTACTCAGTGGTGAGTTTCATTCTTTCCGTTTTCTTCCCAGCCTTTACAGCCTTTCCGCAGATTTTCAGGTGTCATTGTGATTTCCTGCTTTTCACAGTTAATCCTAAAAGCCTCTCATTCAAAAAATTTAAATGGCACCATAACAAACCGAAAGATGCTTTCAGACCTCCGTCAGACTGAAACTGTCAGTTATGAAATTCTTAATGTCACCTGAGATTTATTCCTGACGGATAATGAAGTGGCTCCAGCGCAGCCTTCAGATGGCACTTAAAAATGATGTTTATTTAATGGAGTAAAAGAGCTTTTTATTTGCAACTCAGATTCAAATCAAATATTGTTTCTCATTATCAACTTAATTTGTACTGACTATCAGACTGCTGTAGTCTTAATGGAAGCACGACTTTACTCCCCCCAAAGTCCGGGACTTCTGTACTTTCTTCGGAAAGCTCAACAGCGGTCTCCCATTTTTTAAATTGAATTATTTGACAGTCAATTATAAAGCTGCCAAGGAATCCAGAGTTATCGAAAGTAGCACGTTAGCACGTAGCGACCCAAGAAAATATCACACACCTTTTTAAGACACACTCTCTCAGACAAAAGAGACGGGACATTGCAGATTGAATACCTGCTTTAATGGTGCATCTAGAGATTTAGAACTAGAGAAATCTAGAGACATCACATATTGTTTGTTGCTTCCAAACTAAATTATTGATGGAGTTTCAATGAAGTTGATAAGGTCTCGCTTGGGTTAGGTCATAGACTGTATAAAATAAGTGGCTTTATCATGCACAGCATCACCCATTGAACAGTCTAAGTTTGGCTAAAAGGCTTTTTGTGTTGTTTCCATGTTCCTCCATCACATCATGGTGTTAACGTGGCCCGGGGTTATTGAAGCATTTAGCTTGGACGACACGGAAGATCGGTGTCATGATCAGACTGCATGGATGTGCATAGGTTTGAAGCTCCGCCCATTCTCCCGTCTTTATTGAGAGAACACACCAACACACACTAAACACACTACATTGTGTTTGTGCAAAGATCCCAAATTAAAACAATTGTCCTTATTTTCTGATGTCTGATTGGGCCCACCATGGTGGCGACTTGTCAATCACAAGCTGGCCACGCCCTAAAAAACATCCTGCTTTAGCATCTATTAAACTCTTAAAGGAGACAAAGTTTTTGAAGTCAACATCACGCTGCATTGAGAAAAGACTTCATCATAAACTGGTTACACCCGGACGTGTGAACTTGTTCCCCATACATTCGGGTGATAAGTGTGAATGTAATGGTTTATTCAATAGCGTCGCAGCAGTCAAATTGTGTGTTTAACTGGATCTGACACAGAAAGTCATACTTTTCTCTGAAGCTCTTTGCCTCTCTGTCGGAGGCAAACTGTTACCAAGACGCGTCCTTGGGGAAGCTTTCACAGGTTTTACTTTCCAGCTGAGAGCCGTAGTCGCAGCCGAGAACTCGAGGTATAATAATAAGAGCAAAACAGTCATAAATCAAACTCTCTCAGTAGAGTCTCGGTTAATCAGCTGGGGGATGGATATGATGGAAACCACTGGGTTGGAATAACTAGAAATAGACAGAGGAGCTTTGTATTCAGGGCAGAGACCAATGGAAGAGGAAAGTAGAGCTGTAAGAGCGGCGGAGTACGAGATCATCTTCGTCGTCGTAAACATAAAACAACTCAATACTAGAGGTCACAGCGCAGATTAGAGAGAGTACTGTTTCATGTTTAGTATATCAATGCAGATCTCCTTTTACAGTAAGTGTTCATTGACACGAGATAAACAGACATCCAAGCAGTTAATATGCACTCGTACATGTGTCATAAAGTGTCGGACTTATCAGACTGGATTGTGGGAGATACGGATGGCAACCTGAGGAGGATTCATAATGACTTGTGCAACCCCTTGACCCCTTTATCAGCACTTGTATTACTTTGCCATGCTGTGAATCATAGGTTAGTGTATTACGTCCTCACAGCGATGCTTTTCTGAGCGCTGAGAAACGATGCAGCCGGCAAACGGAGTGCGTTATCGGCAGAGGAATACGCCTAAAACCTTGCAAAACAGCAGCAGTTACCGGGGACAAAGCCTGCAACACAAGTCAATTTTATTCGTACAGTGTTAAGTCATAACAGGAGTTATCTCGGAGCACTTTACATATAGAGCTTTTTCTAGACGTTGCACTTGATTTACAGAGATAGAGAAGAACCAGACTCTGAGTGGGCAACCATCTTTTTTAAAGCATTTGGGTTTCAAAGAAAGAGAGGGAGGAGCAGGCGTGGTAGTTTTACTAGAAAGGCTCGGGAAGCGGATAAAGGTTAAAAGGAAGTGCCTACCCCCTTTATCTGTAGATGGGAGCCAACTGGTTGCAGTGGGGTGGAGGAAGGGGTGTTAAAGTCGGCGTACTGAAATCAGCAGGGAGTCGAGAGAGTTGAGACGGTTTAAATAAGGCGTCAACTTCACATCGGATGCTAGAGATGTATGACTACGAGTCCCACAGGTAACACTTCTATCATTGGATAGTAGTAGATTATGAATGGATGATGAAGACTATGATGCTTCCCAGTAGAGTTCTGCACAGATATCATTGACTGTCATCAGTTATTCAGAATCTACCCAGAGAGAGACACAGAGAGCAAACTCCCGGAGAGAGAAGATGCAGAGTTAGTAACATGTATTAATAGGATACGAAGCCTCAATTACGATATTTACATAACATCTACATAAAAGATATCAAATCAGTAATCACCCTGTGAAGCTACTCGCAATCCCTCCAGATGGCAGCTAATAGGCGTTAGTCAAATAAGATGCCTGTAGCCGAGTGGAATCTTTTTTTTCTTTCTGTGAAGCATCTATCAAGTGACTCCGGGGGATGATGATGATTCAGCGTGAAGCAGAGTCTCCGTCTCTGTGATGTTTCCATGTGCAACAACCGTGGACCTGATCGTCCTAATTCTCACTGTTTTGGATTCTGTATCAAAATGGCACAATTTTCACGATACTTACTGGAGGTGTGAAGCAGAGGAAATATTGAATTTGTAGGCAGATTGATGTGATATAATCTGTTTTGGACTTCCACAGACTGCTGCTGCTAAGTGGCCAGGTTCATTTGACGCACTGTTTATGAGGAGAAAAGAGCTTAAAAGAACTAAAAACTGCAGTACAGTTCTGTTGAATTGTAGGTGGAGACGAGCTCAGAGGAGACAAGTGCAGCTTACAGCTTTATAACTTCCCTGTGATAAGCAGGGTTTGAGGTGAGCCACAGTGCTTCCTGCCAAAACTCTCATGAATATGCAACGTCTTTATCTGCAGGGCAGACGGAGGTAAAATGAAGATTTGTTGGGGTTTTCCACTCATAAATAAAAAGCCTAACCCCTTTAATATGTAAGTGAAACAAGGACTTCCTTCCACAAGGATTTTAATAGAACTTGTAAAGGTGTCTCTGATGACATGAAGACACCTTGTGTACTTAGACTCTGGTAATGTCTCTTTTGACAGGCTGTGACTTGAGGTTTCGGTGTCTTGCGAGAATCGAATGAACATGTCAAAACACAAGTCGCTCCTCGTGGTTCGAGGTGTGGTTAGCTTCACTTCTGACAACCAAAGGCGGGGAGGAGGGCGCGGAGCAGTTCATCATTATTTTATGATAATCTCTTCTTTTTTTTTTTTTTTTTTGGCAAAATATACTGAAGCTTGCCGAGGCGCCGCCGTATCGCAAACACACAACACACACACACACACACACAGTTGAAGGAGTGCCTGTGGAGGAAATGATTTCTGATTGCTCAGAGACTCGGGCTATGAATATATATCTTGAATTTCAAGTGGTGACTTGGCTTCCCTATGTGTGGCTTCATGTTTGTCCTCTAGAAAAAGGATCTGTTCAGGAGAGGGGAAACATCAATACCTAAGGTTTTCACCACCACCTCTAACACTGAATCCCGTCTCAGCGAGTTGGTGAAGCCACTTCCCTCTAATTTGCCGCATTGTTCATCCATGAACCTGCTTCGTCTCCCTGTGTCTCACTGTTGGACGCCGAGCTTCAGAAACTTTTTTTTTTTATCTCCCTTTGTTTTATTTACTTTGCTTGTTCGATTTGAATGCTCTCATGATTCAAAGCCATCTCTGTCTGTATGTAGTTTTTTTTCCCCAAAAAAGACTGCCCACACATTATAATGAGAAAAACCATCAAGCGCTGGCCGAGCCTCTCATTCCTCTGAGACGAGCGGTGGTGATGCCCATCTCACCGCGGAGCTGCTCCAAACTTGTCATGTGCTCGGGATTCATTTGATGTGAATTTCAACCCCGTTTGATCCTGGCTTCTCAAAAAAAATGAAGCACATGAGCAGGACAGCAAATGGATAAAATGGAATAAAGCAATATCTTGGATGTTTCAGTTCAATGGCTTTCAGGTCTGCGGGTGTTCGGGACCGCCCTGATTGATGCTCGTCAAAGACTCGGGCTCACAGTTAATGGGATCATGTGAAGTGGTCCTCTGATCGTTATATCATTAACTTGAAATATACTTGGATGTGAATTCATATATTGAACGGGGATGACTAAGGGCAACCTTTGTCTGATTTGGCAAGTGTTGGGAATAATTGCCCTCTTTGTGTGTCAGAAAGTTTAGCCAAAAGGGGAAAACAAAGTTCTGACTTTTATCTGGATAAATTATTTCGCTGAGGGTAATTTGGCCCTTGGTATGGACAACGTCGTAATTACTGTGGGGACGGGATGTTCTCTGGGATGGCGCAGCTTACCGGTGATGTATCAAGCTGCATCCTTTTAATTTGGAATGTTAAAAACTTCAATGTAGTTCATATTCATGAGAGGAAGGGAGGTAGGCCGGCTTTCAAACTGTAAAACAATGCAAGTGTGCAGTGGGAGGAACCATCGTTCGGTATAATGATGGGCAGACCTGTTTTGAAAACTGCTACTAACTCAGCTGGACAGCCTGCAATCACTAACCAAACGCAGGAATTAGTTCCAGTTACAATCCTGCCTTTCTGCTTCTGCAAACATGTCAGATTTGATGTGCAGCACACTGTCGGCCACACGGGTAAGACAGCTAAAGATTTTTTTCCCCGCAAATCCGTCTTGATCTCCACAAACAGTCAGAGCAGAGTTTGAAGCGCTCGCTTCAGACGAGCCTCCGAAGAGAACAGAGGTAGCTGTCAACAAACAACATACGAACGGGACTAGTGGAGACGTCCGATGCAATAAACTGTGTGGACGGACGAGGGAGAGGAGAAGAGTCGAGGACAGAGGAGGTGGTTGAATCAGACTGTCTGTCAGGATCAAACACTGAGCAAAGGAGGTGGTGCTGAAAGAGTGAACATGAAAGTAAACGATTGCTAATTTGAAAGGACGATGTATAAAACAATGTGCTCTCTAAAAAGCAGGAAACAAACTTGGATGTTTTATGAACGCCTTCCACCGGGGCCACACTTCTTTAATCCCTGTGCGGTGTTTGTGCGATCTAGAGATGAAAGTGATCGTGTATATGGATTGAATTATGCACAATGACATATGTCGGAGCCTCATAAACCGTCAGACAGTCTCGTATCCAGCTGTGTCCTCCGACTGCCGGCTGCATATTTTAATTCGTACGACGTCTAATTCAACATGAAAGGGAATGTGACGACTCTTAAACTGTTTAAAACAAACTGCTTTGACATTTTGGAATCACAAAGACAACTTACAGTATATTTTCGTGACTTTTAAAAGATGTGTTTTAATTGCTTTAATTACACTGCATTTCTCCCCACCGGCCGGAGATAAACGTTGGTATTTACCAGAAGAAAAAAACGTGTGGAGAAGGGGTGAAGGTCATTGATTTTAGAGTTGAATGCACCTTTACACTGGTGTTTGCAGTGCCTTTCTTTGCTTTGATGTACATGCTAAACCTTCAAATGAGGTATTGCACCTTGTACGGCACACACAGGCAGTAAATATTAAAAGCAGTGATGTTATGTGTGGTGGATAAGTTAGATATTGCACAGTGAGTCCTTGTGTGTTCACTGGGAACAGTGTTGGTTATAGAGTCGGACTGCTGCAGGAAGGAAAGACCCACCGAGGGTGAATCAGCCTGTCGCTGAATGAGCGACTGTAAATGTGTAGTCGCAGCAATATTGTGAGTGTCACTGTAGAAGCTTTTTACTCCAAATGGAGAGTTTACACACACAGTGTGGATTCTGTGTAATAAAGGAAAGGCTTTCACCGAGAGGCTGAGTGCCTTTTTATTTCTCCTTTTTTCCTTCAAGACTGCTGAAGGTGTTTGTTCAATCCATTGACAATTATTTGAGGAGTTCTGGTTGTAACATCATCAGGGAGAGTACGTTCATGAAGAACTGCAAACACCGTATGCATTGACCTCTTTTCGAGGCTTCTCAGCAGCTAATCGTCTCGAGCTAAACAAGCTTCGTCAGGAGTGTCTCTCTGCATCAAGAGAACTATCTAAGGTCATATTTGAAAGTAGCTGCTTTAGAATTTCAAGGAAAACCAAAATTCAAAAGATACAAGTTCTGAATCACCAGATCCCAACATGTTGAAAATAGTAAAACACGGTCAGTGACCTCATAAAATCACCAACCTCACGTCAGTGCGGTGCGTTTGAGGTCATTCAGGATACTTCCTATCTTATTCCCTCTCATTATTTCTGCATTAACAGAAATGCAAAACGGGTAGAAAATTAGAAAAAAAAAATTCATAGAGATCAGCAAGTTGTATTGTTCACTTCCTGTGCTCTATTTCAGGCCACACAGTTCAGCACAATGCAAAGTGCTGACAATGACATTATTGTAGAAAGTTTCTCCTGGATCTTTGTGGGAAACACTGTCTGAGTACGTGTGTGTGTGTCTGTGTGTGAGAGGGTCAGACGGGGACGGAACCTCCTGACCTGGACACGAGGCCGCCAAGCTGATCTCACCAATCTGCATACAAATGACACAACTTGACACTTTTATATTTAATGCAGTGCATATGCCAAAAGTCCAATGCTGAGTGCAGGCGGCCTTCAGAGGTCAGGACCTCCGTGCTTTGTGGCGAGCTGCGAGCACGGCTTCCCGTTAAGGAATCCATGCTTGGCGTAACGCCAAGAAATCAAACCTTCAGTCCAGTTTGGATCGAACAGCCAAATCCAGCTTCACGACTAACAGCTTATATAGACGTGATCTCATTTACCCACGTGCTTCATAACATTAAAAAAAGGTTCCCTTCATGGTTCACTCCTCTTCAGCCAACTACAGCACTGGCTTCTGTTGAGAGAGGCTGAGTGAGGCTTTAAATCTAGAATAGGGGTCCTGTAATTTCTCTCTAATTAGACAATGATGGGACATTGATGAACAGTGATCGTACAGAGTCTCTCTCCTCCATCTCGATGTGGCTCTCACCTTCGTGGGGGAAGCCTTTATTTTTTACTCTGTGATGTGACGCTTGTTTTGTGTTTGGTGAAGTGCTGCTTTGTGTGTGTCTTCAGTCCAGCTCCCGGCCTGTCACTCAGCATAACAGACAGCATCGTAGCCTGGCTTGTGTTGGTCCCGTGACACTGTAGTCACATGTGCTCTGAGGATGTTAAAGGAACTGACAGTTCCCTCTCAGACTCTTATGTGCTGTAGGTTGTGTTACATTCAAAGACCCTGACATGGGTCTAATCAAATCTGCTGATGTCATACAAGCTTGGAAAGTACATCACTGTAAGGACATGCAATGTTTATCCAACCGTGCAGACGGGGGGCAGATAAAGTGGAGCCATGATGTCATCACTGTGACTGCAACATGGTGATGAGTTCAAACCGCATGTGACCTTGACCTTGACCGTTTGTGGGTGTTTTATGGTGACGGTGACTTTTAAAAGATAAAATGCAATTTGGTGAGAAACTTCTTAGACGTAGGTATTCTACCATAGAACAATAGATTCAAATGTCTGAGATAACCAGGCTTGAGATCATGAGATATAGATTTAATGCATTTTATTTGAATACTAATTCAAATTGTCCTTAGTGTTTGGAGAAGGGGTTGAGTACAATTTATACTGCGGCAATGAATGAAGGTTCTGTTCTATGAAGGTGCACAACGTTAATTGATGGGATTAGTAGCGCCTTTGTGTTTCATATGAAAATGTCTTCTGTGAAAGAACTCTCACAAACGACGACCCACCTGTGCTCCGAGTGCTGTCGTCTTCAGTACTCACACTGCTGAGCAGAGCTCTCAACTCTGCTTGACCTCTGTGATGCATCGCAGTACTAAGTGTATCCCTTCTGATGTCATCGGGCCGCCCGTGGTCACTTGTCGGCGCCTGTCACTTGCCTCCGTCTTTGTTTCTACACTCCTCTGGTCCTGTTTATCCCTGCAGACATTCGTCCCTGCAGCTGCGCCCTCGTGCCAGCTTGGTTAAGAACAATGGCCGTCGAGGTGAAAGCATAAACAGACGTAAGTATGTAGCAGTTAATGATGAGATGGAAGACACCACCACCAACAAAAAGGATACAAAGCTGTGCTATTTCTGAGTGAATTTCTATTATATGCCAACTAGGCAGATTTGCATATAAGATGTAATATTGTCCTCGGCGGAGTTCTGCGCTCTGTGTGCACCTCTTCGTATTGGTATTATCAAATTTACTGTTAGAGATTTTTGTAATACCGAAATAGAACTTATGCAATTAATAAAGAGAAGTAGAGGTATAGCACAATATAGTTACTTGTTACCTTGAATCGTTTCCTCTTTCTAAGACTCAATTAAATGCACCTGATTTTCTTCTTCACCTCATTTCTCTTCTTGTTTTCACAATAAAAGCACAAACAATCACTACATACCATTCTGTATTGATATTGTACTGCTGCAATTCACATTTTCACTTGGTAGTACCAAGCAGTTTGTAAGTTTAACAGAAGCTTAACTGAGGTAGGCAAGTATGATGTTGCCGTTTGACGTATAGAGGTGCTTCGGCACCGGTGAACCAGTCGCTCTGCCTGCATGTTTCAAGATGTGTGGCAATATGTTACAAACAATATGTGCAACTCGTTGATCTTGTTAATCCGAGATCAATCTGAAACTCTGCTTCCACTGCCAGTCATGGCAGAACTGCTGCTGTCATCAAATCCTATTTATATTTCATGAAATTAATTGACATTGTAATTTCCTTATTTTATTACAATACTGGAGCAGCCATGGTAAGTATTTTCTAATACAAAATGTACTGACTTTCCCTGCTAGTGTGGTCCAACACCGATATTGTTTCCTCGTCTTTCCACATGAAAACCTTCCTGAAGACCAAAATAGATGAGTCTTTGATCTTTTCTTTCTCTTGTAGCGTTGTTCACATCAAACACTGTACCGTGTAGTTGAAGAAGGATCACAGGATTGTTTCTGTTTTTAGTTTCTGTTTGATTTCTGTAACATTATATGCGGCAAAGTACAAGGCAAATTAACACTAGAGCTGCGAGCAGCATTGAAACGGGCCCTCGCACGCGTGTCGGGGTGTGCAGCAGTCGTCGTACTGTAATCGCCTTCAGGCGCCTCATTATTTGAGCATAGATGTTGTCAGGTTCTGATCAAACATGTCAAGTGTCAGCGCAAGATCTGTGCATGTGCAGCTGAGTTACAACAGTCGTGTTCATGGCTAGATCACTGAATCCGCAGCCCCGCCCCTTCCAACACGTGTCATCAGAACACGCTCTATCCTCCAATATGCATCATCAAGGCCTTCTGGCTAAGGTGACCATATCTGAGAATCAATCTAGTCAAGTTCAAACAAGTCATTTCCTGTCACCACCAGGTGATGCTGTCTTGCCATAATGCAAGTCTGTGTTAAGTCTGCAGGTTTGTTGTTTTTGCTCTGGAGGATATTTTCAATTTACAAATACTGTAATCAGCTTTGAGTCTCCAAAATCATTGAAATGCAGCCGGATGCTGCTTCTTTTTTAGTTTTCACTTATTTCTTCATGCGCTTGCATTTAAATCCAACTCCTCCATCTCTCTCTCTCTCGCTCTCTGTGTGTGTGTGTGTGTGCTGGCTTGTACCACAGCTTTTACTGTTCTCAGCAAGCAGCCAGCCCAGGGAGCCCCTCCCCCGTCCTGAAGCACTCACAGGCGGTTGTGCTCGGGCCCTAATAATTACAACCTGCTACGTGACAGTGTTAGAGTCCCTGATTATATGAAGATAAACTTAACTGAGCTGAATATTAAAACAGTAAGTTTATTCATGTGTGTGTTTCTGTGTGCACGCTTTGTTGGTTGTAGTTGTGCATGTGTGTAGTTTCAGCAATCACCAGTACCAAACCATCATTAGTTATGGAGTTCCTGCTGTTCCTGCATGTCCAGTCACTGCTTCTTGTGCTTGCCTTGTCTTTAATATCACATAGCTGTTCATCAATGTCGCTGTGCCGTGTGCATTATAGGTCATATTTCTGGGATATGACACACACACACTACTCTCAACTCTATTCTGTTTTATATACCTGATGTGGAGAAGAGATTCTCCTGGCAAAATCCCTTTAATGCTGCTTAATTTCTGCAGGACGTGTTTTAAAGGGAGCTGTGTAACCTTTGTTGCTCGTCTCATAACTTTATCAGAATGTGATTTCTTTATTATCTCCAGAATAGGTCAAAAATTATTCATAACCAACTGCACGAAACAACAAATAGGTCTACCTGTGAATTAAACAGGTGCATTACCAATCTACATGGCATTAATTAGACCTTGTTTAGATTGATATTATAATTAATGTGGCGCTCAGAGAGCTTTGAACATGGGATTTATATGCAAAACAATCAGCTACAAAAGATGTTCGCCACACATTCATCACAGTGTGTCTAATGTGTTGTGAAAATCATCAGTGTACTATTAGAGCAATGTCAATGGCGGTCAAAGCAGTGATTTGCTGACATGATGCATCAGTAATTACTGCGGTGTTTTTTTTTTTCATAGCAACGGATTTACTGCGTCACATAACGAACAGAGCAAGAAGGAAACGTCATCTGACTGGAGGCCATGTTTTTGACGTTCACTTTTAAATGTGCCGCTTTGAACTATAGCGAATAAAGACAAAGTAGATCTACTGAGTGTGTTATCAGAGTGGAATAAAGATGATTGATTATATTTTAATTGTGTAAACTAGGCAGGTTGACTCAAAGGATTGACCTGATCCTGCTGCTTTATGACGAGATGTGTTCAATGTCGCTGTCCAAGGTGCTGAACATGCTCCCTGTCGGTGCAGCACCAAGTGCAACAAGTGCAACAAGGCTGAACGACTTCACATGAGACATCTGCTATAATATCTGATTTAGGTAACTCTAATTTACAGCACGAGATACAAACCAATATATTTCCCTGTTGAGCTAAATCAACACTGAATGGCAATTGCCGATACGTTGCACTCACAGCCGACTCACAGATCAATCATCAGCCGGGCGAGCGGAGATTCAGATAAATACAAATCTAATACCGAGTAAATGGCCCTGGATTTGTCTGAAAGGCCTCAGATTTTCCCGTTAATCCCCACAAATCGCTCAGTGATTCTTCCTATCTTGGTAGAAAAACTGTGTCCAGCTGAAATTGCTCTCAGGGTGATCGTCAGGGCTCCTGGAGAGCGATCAGTTGGAGTGAATGTCGAGGCAGCGAGAGGAGGAGCTAACAGATCAATCACGCAGTCGTTAGAGAGGCGCGAGTGGAAGGAGCGAAGACCTGCACGCGTTTTATAATGAACCGTACTCGGATCGGAGATACAGTTACAGTTATTTCTCCGTGTCAGGCTGATTTGAGAGTCTCGTTTGTTCACACAGATAGTCATCTGTCTAATGGAGGATACGGATTCCCTCAAACGTCGTCGTCTAATGAGCCCAACAAAGCCACTGCACTCGGCTTCAGAGCGCCGCTGCTGCTGTGAAACTGTCTCCGTCAAGACAAAGATAATAAGCTGAAGATTTGGGGGTCTTAACATTTCTTTTAGAGAGACAAGGAGAGCAGGAGAGATTCAATCTTTCAGCTTTGAAATAATAGATCGCCATCGAATGCGACGTGATGTTATTAAAGGATTTATTCACTCGCTCGTTGTCGAAGTGTTTGCAGCTCAGCGGTCGTCCCTGTTTCCTCTCCGTTGATGGACAGGTGCTGCGAGGCTTCATGACTTCCTTCAGCCCAGCTTAAGTTCCTTCTCATGTGTCAGATCTATTATGCTGCATTCGTACTGTCTTTCGTACTCGCTCTGTAGCAGCTCTCCGGGGTTTAGTGCTCAGGGCGGCTGCTACGACGATGGCTTCTCCTCATGTTTACTTCCAGACCCGCATGTCAGAGGCATGAAGAACGTCTGCTTGACTCAGGAAACACGGAGCAACTGGGGGATTGTTCAGTTGAGCCTCGTCTCTCACTTGAGTATATTTAAACCTTCTGTGTAACTCTGAAACCCTTCAGACAAGACAAATCTCTCCGCTGGCTCTCCTTGAAGGTGGCTCCACTTTGCGTAACTCCGTCCTTTGCTTTTAGCCTCCAGGCCCTCCTCCGTCCCTTCTCTCCGATTCTGGTACTTCTTCAGCCAATGTTCAAGCCTCTGTGTGTCTCTCAGCCACGGCGGAGACTCAGAGGATTTTGGGTGTTGTTGATAAAGAAAGGAGGATGAGGAAGAAGAGCCTTGGATGAGTATCGGGATGCCAGCGAGTGGCTACAATGGAGATGCACTGTTCCAGTGTCGGTTGGATGCTTTTTCACTGGAAAGGGTGAAGCCTTGTGGGTGGAGCTCCCTTTTTTAACAGCTTGCTGATTGTTCTGCTCTGCAGCCCCACTTTGTGACGGCTCCTCCCCCCACATGCACCACCTGTTTCTAATGGAGCCTCTCTTTCTTCAGTTTGTGTTCTTCCAGGTCCTTTAGCTCACCTGCTCTGATAACGTCAGATATAATCGTGGAAGCAGAATTAATTCTCATATAATTAATAATAAATTAAGCTGAAATAAACCGTCTACGGGAACTGACGTATAATGATTGTAGAAATAAGTCACTGTATCAATTGTAATATTCACGTATTACAGTAAAACAACACAGTTGTGGTTATATCGGCTGAATTAGAGGCTTTATGTTTTGTATTGTTTCCTCTTTTTTGGTTAAACATCACTGTTGCTGTGGAAGCGGCTTCCTGCTTTCTTCAAGCAGCCTTTCCACGCCTTTGAATACGATCCCACAGTCGACAGAACAGGTCAAATCATTTGTGTGTGAGGTTTGTTTTGTTTTGGATTGTGGTCTTTTCATGTGTCTTACAGGAATGCAACTGCACGGAAATATTTGCGTGGGTGAGGTTTTTTTTTTCCTTTCAACAGCTTTTCAAAAAAACAAACAAACTCAAAGCGCATCGGTTTAGAAGACAATTAGTATTTGGAAGAGAAGATGTAAAAAAAAAAAAGAAACCCCGGGCAAAACACAACAAACAAACAAACGAACACAAGGCACATCCAGGCGGATGTAAGTGGAAGATGAAGGCGAAAGGTGCAGAAAATCAGGAGGAACCAAACCAGCAAGCAAATGTTTGTCTCTCACCAACACGACTGCCTGCAGTAAGTTTGAGGCCTCGTCGGTGTGAATTACCATCCAACACTTTTCCACCTGCACAACGTTCACTCGGCGTCACCTTGGAGAGTTCAAGAATAAAATAGAATGACTTTTAGAAACGTCCTTCCTCGAAGACGACCACCAGTTTCTGTTCAAATGTCATGAATATGAATGA
Source organism: Macroramphosus scolopax (assembly GCA_901007825.1). Taxonomy (NCBI): domain Eukaryota; kingdom Metazoa; phylum Chordata; class Actinopteri; order Syngnathiformes; family Centriscidae; genus Macroramphosus; species Macroramphosus scolopax. Next base: position 28,782 of record CAAKHC010003327.1, on the reverse strand, counting down.
ATTCAACCTTTATTTACTCTCAGCTATACGTCATATAAACCTCCTGGTAGGTGTGGAGTAGTGAGGTAATTGAATTGAACCAACCAAAACGTTCATTATGGTTCTGAGGACCTTCTGATTACAAAGTGTTCATTAACAAACCAAATCAAGTGTGCCGTGGAGATTAGAAGGATCCTGCTTCCAGGTTATCAACACCTCTACCTTGCACAGGAATCTCCGGAATTTGTGAACGTTTTAAAGATGAATAATGCGATGCAGAAATGCACCGAGGGCCAGATTTACTAAAGCTCCGAGAATGCGACGCGTTTATCAAACAGATGCATCACGACGGAACCACATTAGAGGTATTTGTGCAGAAGTTTGCAGTACGGGCCTCTGTCCTCATTACGCATTGAAGGGACGACCGTGAGACTTGTTAACAAAGGATTCCTGTTTGTTGTTGTCAGTTTCGTGGGGGTCATCTTTGCCTCAGAAGACGAGGTATAAACATCGCAGGAGACAAAGGCAAAGTTCCGATATCAAATATATACAACTGAGCGCAGTGTTGTGTCTGGTTCTGAATGATTCAAGGACGTCATCCAGATTTAATTTGTCATGCCTCGTGACAGTTTGGCAACGTGTAGCTCTTCCCTCAAATTGATACGTGCAGATGGAGTACACAACGTTTAACTTTAAGAAGGCCACGGGGAGTCGCTTAATTATGGGAGAATTCCTCCCGACATCAGCAAGCGTAGCAGCCAGATGTGTGTTTTGCAATGTTTAATTAAAGTAGAGCTGACGAAATTAGAAAATCCTTGTTTATAGAATAGAATCACGGCAGGTAAATATTACACAACGCAAGGTTTTTGCATGTATATTCACTTATTTAACATAAGACATTAAAGACGGTTTTGTCTTTGTATTTTAGACAATCACCCCAAATCACTGGGAATAATCTGGAATGCAAATAAAATGGAATAATTACAAGCTTGATTAACTGCCACATTACACCTGTCTTGCTGGGTGATCACAGATTGCATTGTAGAGACTCCACAGAGAGGCAATTCAGTGCGCAGTACTACACATGCATGAATATTCATGACGCCACAGACGGTATGAACGCTGTAGATGAGCTGCGTACAAGGTGTGCATCGTATGTGCGGAACATTTTCGGGAGGGTCAGCGCTCATGTGTAGCAGCCAGGCCTGCCAGAGGTCAGTACAAGACCGGTCCTCTGCTGGAGTGTTAAAGGTCAAACATCTCATTTTACCACACATGAAGCAAAGCGCGGAACTCGCAGTACTCCCTCGGTCCATTACTCCATACAGTGTGTGTGTTCTTTCGCATTCAAAGTAACTGAGAGTTATATTAAAGTATCATGGGAATGGTACAAAAATGTAAAGCAGTGTATGTCTGTATTATCAGGTAAGTTAAATCACGTTTATCCTCCTGCGAGAATCAATGTTCTGACATTCACCAATAAATTCAGAGTGCTGCCCTATAATTGGGACCACTGCTGTTCCATTATTGTAGCTGGGAAGCGGCTGAATCTTCAGGTCGATGTATCCTTATGAAATATGAATGCACTGCCAGCTTCCCTTGTCTTCCGTAGCCTCCTGCACAGCCACACGGCCCCAAAAAACACTCCATTATTAATATCAATATTGCATAATCTCCCACCAGGTGAGCTCCGACTCGATCCATATGCCAGCTCTGCCTCCTCTCAGCCGTGCACAACCAAGATGTTTCTCTTCGCCAAACCTCATTCAACCTCTGACATTTTGCCATTTTACAGTGGAGATGAGAATCCCCAATAAAAAGCCATCAATACAGTTATCGCCGTCGTAATTCACACTTATCTTTTCAAGACGTATGTGCCTGCTTGAATTGCCGTCCCTTCCAGCACGAGAGACAATTACTCCAGTCAGGGAGATAAGAAAAGAGGCTGCTCAGAAGCTGAGGACCAGCGAAGAGTCAACCACATCATTGAAAGGGGACAGCATTGTAATGTTAAACTGTCCTTCTTCTTATTTGCAGACTCATTGGTAACTTAAACCTCAGTGTCAAATGGAGCACTTCATATAAGCAGACGGGGGTGGATGTTGCATATCTGATCCTCAATATTGTTCACAGCTGTGTGACAGTTGCTTCAAGTCCGCTTTTATTGACATTAACTATTCGTATGAAGCACTAATGAACATCAATGGAGCACTTAGCGGCCAGAATTGCAGATAGGTCGGGTTACTTCAGGGTGATGGGTCATTCAGACTGGTTCAGCTCTCTCTACCACAGCTTTAAGTGACCGAGAAGTCATACATGTCTTCTGTTTGTCCTTGTTATTGTTGCCAAAAAGATCTGAATCTGATCATCTGATGAGATGTTTGGATTTTAAACGGTTGGTGTAAAGGTTGGATGATATAATGTAAGTACTCCTGGGATATTGGAGACCAAAGACAAACCAGACAAGGCAGAACCTGCAAACTGATGCGAAGGAAAGCACTGAAACATTCAGTAAAGGTCTTCCATATTAGCGAGATGCAGGCTTACAGTGCTGACGGATTTAGTTGTTAAACAAATCCCTGCATGACATTTCCTTTAACCCTTTCACTGATAGAGGTCACTACAGCCGACAGCTATTCAAAAGCTGTTTTCTTGTATATGCATGAGTTATGATGGCGTAGTTGCACATCGGTCACTGCAGTGAATCTGCATGCAGTGTGTTGTGGCTTTGTGCCCTTGGTGCTCTGCCAATTATCATAGAAGAAATTTTATATATACATATATTATTTTATTGTATGTCGTATTTCTTCAGTTGAAAACAAAAACGCATGAGTCCACATGTAAAAATATGTTTTTAAAAAAGCTGGATTAAAAAAAAAACATGCCTAATGCAATAAAACACTTGGTAAAAAACAACCCTGACTGAGGTCGTCATAATTCATGCATGAACGGGTTGAATTCAATACATTTTTTCATGAAGCGAAACGTTTGTTCTTTCAGTTTCCAGATGAACAGGAAGCACAGAGAAGCAGAACACTCTGGTCGTCAGTGGATGACAAGCACTTACCGAATAAAACGTGTTCACACGGACATAAACAGACACATCCAGGACCGCGTCTTCTCCTGAAGACCTGCAAATGTAGGCCACCATGTAAGTGTAAGAAAATGCCCCAGTAATGTCACAATCGGTGTAAGTGGGCGACTTGCTGCAAAGAGGGAATAGATCCCGGCTGCTTGTCCACATGTCGCTGTGACAACTCAGTAATTCTGTACGTCTTTCTTTAGCTCTTTGACTAGAGGAGGCAGGGATACGTATCGTTGAAAACAACAAGATCGGTCTTGAGAAGCACTCAAGGGTCTGTGCAACCTCAATCGATAAAAATAATGTTCACACGGAGGATCATGCACTCAGGTTCAACTGTAGTTCATCTTCTGAGTGCACTATTTAGTACTTAATCGGTGAGGTACTCAGAAGGTGTGAAGAAGAACAGATTCCTGACCGACCTGACTCCGTCATTGACCATCTTCTCTCTTGCTTATTATTTTATTAACCATGTTAAACACAATACTTGATACACTTCCTTTGTGTAATCCCACAGCGTATGCAGGCTATACAATAACATGATCTACTATCATACTACCTTTGCAGTATTTCTGCATGAAAGACTCAACACATGCAAGACAATCAATCAAAGGACACCGGTGCAGAACGATCACTGTCAGCCCCCGAGAAGCGTGTCAAGGCTTTAAATTCCTGAGTTGTCGACCTTCAATCTGAACCCTTCTTTATATTCCGTTTATTAATCCTGCTGCGGTTTCATCAGTAACTTTGAGCCGAGCACAGTTTGGTGTTGGATCTCGTTCTCCCATCCTGGCTTGTCTGCATATCAAAGCCCCGAACGAGAGCCCTGCCGGGTCTCTAAGACCGAAGTCGGTGCACTACAAGTGTTAATTCACTGATTTGCCCTTTTATGGAGTGGAGATGTGCAAAGTTCTCCTCCACATGTAGTTTTTACTTTGAGTTCCCTATGACACCAGTCAGCATTGCTTAAAGATGACATTGACACTGGTCTTCGGGGTCCTGATACACATAACAAGCGACTTGTCCCGTCCGATAATACAGACGGTTCCTTCTGATCGTGCTCTATAATTAAACTGGGACTAATCACCCGCTCAGCCCTCCCCGAACTGAAACTACGAAGAGTATGTGTGGAATATTAGAAGAAAGAAAGACAGCAGATGTAAATCCTGTCTCTCTCTCCCATCGTTCCTGCAGTGCAGCTAAGTACTTAGCCACCTGAGGGTGTGTTCACTTATTTGATGAGCAGGGAAGTGTTTGTCGGCTCCGTCAACAAGCGTCTGACATGTAGTGAAACATGCAAGTTACAGGGTGGCTGTGGCGTGTGAACGGGCTTGCAGCTTGGCGCCTTGCACAGTAGCTCCCTCCAACAGTGTATGAATGTGTGTGTGTGTGTGTGGAAATGGATGCATGTGAACGTGTTTGAGTGGCAGACAGAAAGGTGCAACCCATGTACCACCACCAGGATGGAAGTATAGAACGCTGTGTGAGTGGTTTTGCTGATTTTAGAAGCATTGGCATAGCAAAGGTGCAAATTCTTAAAAAAAAGATGCCGGTTGCTTTTGCAGGAGCTTGGAACTCGCTCTTTATATGTTCTTTATTTACACGTAGGCTCTTGTTCATCATTTGGAAATACAAAAATACTGAATGTGGACAATATCCCAGAGGCTGTTTTATCTTTATTTAAAAAAAAAAAGAAGAAATGGCACAGTAAAACAACCTGCCACTGCGACTTTGTTGACTCACTTGCTGATTTAAATACCGTCAATAGCAAAGTGTGGGCGGTACTATAAAAGCATAGTTTGCCATCAATAGATGTTATGGTTCACTTCTTCAAATCCTTACAGCCAGAGTGGATGGTGGGTTTTCTCCGAGGCTGTGTCAATAATCTCGCTATAACACAATGATTAGTGCGCCCCGATTACAAACCATTATAGATCAACCAGCGGTGTTGTAATGAAACATCCATGCTTTGCTTTGTGTGTTTCCATGATGTAGAAGTCATGTGCGAGGCCCCGTTCCTGGCCAAACATCAATGGCCACACACCACTGGTTATTCAGTGATATGAAGGATAACTGTTTTAGATTAAGCAGATAATTGCTAATGTCGAAGACCTTTCGGATTGTCTTTTATAAGTTCCTCCGACCTGTTGCACTGTGTTGCAGGCGTATGGCTTGTGAGGGTGCATGTCTGCACGTAAGAGAGGGTTAAACCGTGGCCTGCGAGGTTTTAGACATGCAGAGCTCCAAAGGTTGAGCTTGTTAGCAGAGGTTTCAGAAGGAAAACCAAAAGAAAATGTACAAATACGATGATCTACATATTGTGTTTTTATAAGATGTTGTTGGGATGCACTGTGGCCCAACCCCTGAGCCGTACTAAAGCCATTTGCTTCCAGCTAGTTGATTAAATGTGGCCATCGATTCCCACAGGAAATGAGTCAAGAACGGCGTCACCTGATCGGGGCTGCCA
>CAAKHC010003327.1:3410-17703 GCA_901007825.1 Macroramphosus scolopax | reverse complement strand
GGCGTACTCACACATGTGCCAACAGATGCAGACACGGACACACACACACACACACACACACACACACAAATACACCCTAAACACACAATGAACAAAGTCCTTTGCAACGCTGCACACACACACAGACCTGAGGTCTTTTAAACATTGTCTCTGCTGTGGCCAAGTTTGAAAGGAGTTTCATCTCTAATGGAAGTAGGACGGCAGGAAGGAGAACAGGGGTCACGACTCGCACATGGTTATTCACTTTTTTCTTTGACGCTTAGACTAAGTAATCCATGCTGGCATTTAACTAATGTGCTGAGGCCGAACTCCCAAAACCCACTCCTGCTCCGCCACTCCCCGTCTCTTTTACTCCATGATTTATTCATTCCGTCGTGAGGTATTGTTAATATATCAAGTTGGAATTAATTGCCCGAGGTCAACTGTCAGTCTTACTCGCCTGTATTGTAGCAACAAGCAAAAAAAAAAAACTAGCATACTCAGCATGTTTCGCTCTCACTGTGGCTGAGAGACGTAATCCAGATAAAGATTCCTCCTTATTTGTCTCGGACATCTTTCAAGACGGATACAATAAAGACACTCACGTTTTAAGTATGAAGCTCCACAAAGTCTTACTTTGTCTTGGACTCTTTTCCCTGCAAGTCACAATGTTCATTATCCGTCAATATGATATGAATCTTTCTTTCTATGCGCTAGATTTGTAATAATCCAGCCCACTTGTTGCATTTACTTACCAATTATATGTTTCTCTCTTTGTCTCTTTCCCTGGGTGCTGCCTGCTGTTCCGTCCTGATCCTTCGTCTGTGGGTTTTCCAGGTAAGAAAAAACCCGTATTAACGTCGTACGAGGCTCTGTGTGTTCGACGGTGTATGCTTGCACATCAAGGCCTGCTGTTACTGTTGTGGCTCTCGTTGGCTCAGCTCGGAAGTTCCAGTCGTTTCAGTTGTTCCAGGTTCCTCTCACGGACTGTGGCGAGTCGCTGGTTTTTGTATTGTTTCGCCCCACGCAGGGGCGATATGGTTCTTTTGTGTTTGCGCCGGGGTTCACCTGCCTCGGTGGCAGAACAGCTTACAGCGTTAATCCGTAGATCACAGGAGACCGTTCAACAGGCGTCGTTTTCAGAACGCCTGAAAGACCCGTGTGTGTAGACGACGCTGTGTTTCCTGCTATCGGTTGGTCCGATTTCAAAGGAGATGCAAGCAGCGCCGCTGGAGGAGGTTGCCGTTATTCATGAAAGGAGGTGAAATTTCGCCCCATTGAATGTTGGTCAAGAGACTGATTTAATTCCCCGTAACAGTATAACTCATGAATAACAAGCCGGTGTGTAAATAAGACGCAGTGTGTGTGTGTGTGTGTGTGTGTTTGTTGTTACCCTAACAAGAGCCACGTTTACACCTCTACGATGATAGGACGCCCTCTCAATATCTGACATTACATCACTCAGCTGGTATGAGTTACAAGCAGCTGCCCACCGTTCATGATTTATTTTGGGATGATCCCCGAGAACTCATCCTAGAGTCCGACAACGATATGGTTGTATAGGTGCTGCTATGTTTTATGGTCCATGTGTTGTTTCGGCAGCACACCTGATAAGGCGGCAAATGGCCGAGAAGATTAGCAAACGGCCCCGACGCAAAGAGAAAACAGACGTGAAGGGAATCTATTCCATTTCACTTTCCATAACCTCGTCGTAAAATACGGTCTCAAGCTGAGTAATAAGTGAGATTATCTGCGGCAGCAAACACACATTTCCCCCCGGGTGTTGTGGACAGATACTCCCGGGCACACATTTATCATGAAATGTGCTCCGTAGGAATTGTCTGTATGAACAAGAGAAACGATATTTATCAAACACAGCGAACAAACATGAATCCCATCTGCTCCGCAGCCATTTGTCTTGGGCATGTAGAGGCTCATTTCCATAGAAACCCATACAGGGTCAGCACATGTGTTCAGTGAGGTACATGAGGAACACGGATTCATGGTTAAATACCAAACTCTAAAATACTCCTGAGGTGATGACACAGTTTGACAGGTCGATGAAACAGAAGATATACTTCATACTTTAGATAGACGTGGCTTACATGGTCTTCGATCTGGAAGGACCTCTTGGGTGATGTAAGTATTCAAACTATGAGAGCATCCTCAGGAGAGCAGCTGACATCTCTCCTTTCTTACACCAGGGGAGGAAATGAAACTGAACCCATCGACTGGATGCAGGAGACAGAGAAGGACATGATTGACAGGTGGAAAGTACCAAGGCTGAAATACGACTCCGCATTAGCAGAGATGTTAGATGAACATCAGCATAACAGATCTTTATTTTCTCAACCTGACTGAGCCAAATTCACAACATACAAATGATGTGTCAGTGAGTTTGTTGGCCACATTGACAGAAATTTAAATACTCACCGAACCAACCTTTAAATGCCAGATTCAAAACGTCCCAGGGATCACTGGAGGACACTGGTAGTTTTGCTTTTTCACTTTTATGTGTGTCAACAGACCTTTTTTCAGGGTGTAAATAACTTGTAATTAATAGATGTGCAGACTTTGTGGAGAATAAAATAATGTCAGATTCCCCTCGGAGGAATTTTGCCGTTTGATTTTAGCGTAATGTGACAATTTATTTTTTAAGGCAATTTGTGTTTTTCGCTTTCCCCAGAGAACCGGGGGGGCCTTGTGTTCGCCAGCCCAGGGAGGTTGAACTTTGCGGCTTTATAAATCCTCCTTATCGAAGGTCTCCATATGTGTCACAGGGAAACAGACATTTAGACTTCCTGCGTTGGAGGGTGAACTCTTCTTCTTCTTCTTCTTTCTCTCTAGTAATTCACAGAGGCTCCTTTCGTCCGCGCAGCATCGGGAAACGCCGCGCCAGGTTCACTGCAAAGCGAACACTGATTCAACCGACGTATCCTACTGTTCAAATGTTACCCTACTTCTCGCTTCATTCCGCTCGTGAGGAGATACCAGTCTTGCACCGGCATGAAATGAGGATCCGGTATCGTTTATGCGCAGAAAGTCACGGGTCAAAAGTTTCAATCCTTTCCTGTTACAACAATTGAAGCTTCTGATTGGACTTTTTCATGCCGCACGCTGTACAACATCTTCACGAGATGCGTGGCAAAGGAAGACAAATGATCCTCTGACTAACTTCTGACTCTGTTGTATAAATGATAGCAGAGAGTCAGCGACATACAGGGCAACGTTGTCAAGGTAAAATATATCCGTTTGCCTGCTGGATGAAGAGCCTACATACATATATAGTACCTATATAATGGAATTTATCTGCCCCATATAAATGGTAAAACCTACCTGAAAGTACTTTTCATGTTTCCACCACGTATCATTCCCTCTTATCGTTCATTATGTGACCGAGTCACACCTACATGGACACGTTGAGGACGATGTTTGAATCTGCTGCACCAGCAGTAAAGTTTAAGAGCTCTGAATATTGGAGGTATTGTTAACATACACATTTACACCATGTGCTATATTCTGCCGGCGTTCCTCTCTGGCTTTGCTTTGCAGCAGTTTAATTTATTTCTGCTGCAGAAATACGTCTTAGCTCTCAACGGTCGGTACATTTTAGTTGTTGGTTGTAAATGCCCCCTTTAATGGGACCATGCACAGGCTAAAGAAGAAAGTTTGGGTCAATAAATTCATTTTAAACCACATTTGTGATGCCATTTTACTCTGATTCAGAGTTTTGGGTTTGTCTGACGTCTGTGTTCATCATTCCCTCTAAACCTCACAGTGCAAATCCCTTCAGTACCAGCTCTGTTTAACCAAGTACCTGCAGACAATGTGCATCAATAGAAGTAAGGGTGCATTAAAATAAATACTAATGTTAGAATGATTCCAAAGGAAAAGATCCTTCAGCTGATACAGTCTGTGTTTGATTGACTAATAGAAAGGGAGTCATTGACAGACCCTCTGCATGTATTACAATCGAAATATCATGTGCGCATGGAAAACCCTTCACAGTCTCTGACTCCAGGACCTCCACCGTCCTTCACTGTCTCATGTGTGTTAACTGTAATGCAAGCAACAATGTTTAACTGGCCCCAGGAGAGAGAAACGGAGAGCAGGCTGACAGAGGGAAAGGAGTGGGAGAGATTTAGTCCTCCGTGCTGCAGCCTCTCATTTCCAGCTGTTAAAATCGTCAAGTCTGTAAGCCGCGTGAAGAATGGTGATGTGACATTTTAATGCAGTTAAGAGGTTTTCTGCTGAGGAGTTTCACATTTACACTTTAGGCTGTCGTCGCCCAGACATCTATCAAAGCCATAGAAAGAAACAAAGATGAGAAGGAGGAAACGTCCCATCTCCGCAGCCGAATCTGCAGATAGGATGAATAAACGGCACACGTCTCGTCTCAGTAAACAGTCAGACTCGTGCCTGGACTGACACGCTGTGATTGACAGCCGCACTGTGCTGTGGTGATCAGCGGCAGCTTAGACTGAACAATCTCAAAAGTTCGACTTTTTTCCTTATTTTTGTCGGCTGCTGGAAACAGTAGAATGATCATTGAAATACGCTGCTGACATTCATCACCTTGTTCAGAGGACTCTGATGATACGTATATTTCTAAGGTAAGACATGAGGTTAGATGGGGTTGCAGTCCCTAATTGAATAATACAGGTGTATTTGCTGCACTTGCTCCATTGCGTAGTTGCCCACACTGGTAATGATGCGGTCGGGGACTGAAGCCTCAGCACAGGAGTCCAAGTCCACGTCAGGAGCCATCAGCAACATTCCAGCTCAACTGCTTGTGATTGTGCACTTGACAGAAAGTGCTGTATCGGTAAAGGCAGGGATGTTCGTCTGTTGACAACTCCCTCACACTGCATGTACGAACTACTAAAGCGAGGCGTACGCTTTCTCTCAGCAGCTTGTATCTGCCTGCTCAACAGTTCTCCAACATTCGGAAACTAACGACGCTGAATGTTCAGCGCTGCTGCACACTGCGTTCTAAAGAAGTTTCTGTATCCTTCTCGTATCTAAATGTGTTGGATGATTTTACTAGAAAAATTAGCTCATAGTCAATTACACAAATGCTCAATTTACAGATCGCTGACGATCCTTTGAAAAGTTTTAAGTAAAGCTAAAACTGAGTTTATTTAATATTGTAAATGTTGTGTGCAGTCATTATGTATAAACCCCTAAATCCAAAAGACGGGCTCATTCCCAGGCCTCACATCCAAGCTATTACTTGCAAACTCTTGTTTTTTATCTTTACTGTTGTGCAGATAAACTTAAACGCAGGCTACCCATCATGGTTCCTCAAATACTCCAAACCTTGATGTTCAGTACATTCAGCTGGAACTTAGTGAAGGGCAGAGGAAGTCCATTCATTCTTACTTTAAGGACAATGTGATTTAATTATGGTTATGGCTTATTGTAATAACATTTGAATGACGACCTCACAGCACTCAAAAGGGATATTTCCTTGTATATATCAAGGTTTCATATAAATATTACTCACACCATCTTCGTTCCGACCTCTTTTAACTCTGAATAGTCTCGAGACAGCTGTTTAATAACCGTGTTGCATGTTCACAAAGTGGAATGTTCCGTCCTTTATGTCGATGTTGTCTGTCATGTTTGTAGTTTGTGTCTCACATTTCCTGTTTTATTTTGGTGCTCGCCTCTCCTCTCGTTCCAGAGACTTCACTTCCTGCCCTGTGTAGTTCCCACCTGTGTGATGACTCCACACTAACCGCCCTGATTAGTCTCACCTGCTCCTCGTTTACTAATCACCTGCATTGTATTCAGTCTGTGTTCTCTCTTCCTTCCTACTTTCTCCCAAAGCGTCCCGTCACATCCAAAACAACGTGTCAATCAAACTTTGATTTGTGTGTTAGACCCGCCCCCTGACACACACATACCAGAGCTGGTATTCTTTCCACCTGCAGTGATGTCCCACCGGACTTTTACTGTGCAATCTGCCTGGAACATAGTGAGTATATGTTAAATGAAATGTGCGCCATTAATTGTCTCAGATGGGGATGAAATGATCCAAATAATGTCTGTTAACCTTGACTGATGTCCTGTTGTAGGAGAAATGCTGCTGCTGACTGTAACCAGGAAGCCACCTGTATTCATGTCAATTTAAACACATGTTTTACTAACACCTTCTCTCAAAGTACGTCCACAAATGGGTTTATATTACCTATAGTGAGTATTTTTCATATATAATTAAAATAGTAATCCATCTCTTGCACAGCTGCAGAATATTACGATGCTGATTAAAGGTCTTGATCACTACACAGGTGTTCCTGATGGTTGCATGTTGAAAGCTTGCGTGTCAACTCGCCAATAGCTCCACCTGTAAATGTTTTCTTTTCTACAGTAAGCCGACTCAGACGTAGGTGCGAGCCAATTTGATTCAGGATCAGAACATGTGTCTGCTGCATCAGGGCGACTGCTGGAGACCGGTTACTCACACAGCAACACATCTGGCAGAGCCAGCTCACAGCTGCATGTGAGAAAGGAGACCGGCACGTGAACCGACTTCCTCTCGGAAGACTTGACCTGCCTGCTGTCTTGGCATAGGAACAGACTTCAGGGGATATATTATATCCATATTTGACGGATTCTTGCTTGTCGGAGAAGCACGCTCGAATCCCGTATTCACCTCTATCATGCGGACGGTAAGCAACGTGTATGACATTGTGTTGGCAAGTGCTTTGTTGATGTGAATGTTTTCATCCCATTGTTGTGCCCTTTAAATAATGCCACTTTTCAGCCTGACCATGAATCAGCCTCATGTCGCTGGTTGTGCACACAGTTTAATATTTTGTGCAATAAATCAAACAGCAGCTTGACATTTCCTGATAGCTGGAAGATAATAAAGCAACAGTAATGCTGTTTTAAGATGTTTCTTATTATTTGAGGCAATGCTGTTGCCGGTTATAGTGGTTCACTTGGCTCATGCTGATGCCTGATGATGATGATGAGGGTATATTGTTTATTTAAACTGAGAGCTCCTGAGTAGCTCTGCGACCATCATAGTCGATTTACATTGTCCGACCTCAGATCTCTTCACTCCAGCCGCGACTGTGGCGGAAGAGCTGATTTGGCCCATCACAAGGAGCTGAGAGGTAAATCAATTAACTTCTTTTGTCTCTCTTTGGAATACACTGCCGAGTGTTAGGAACACCCTGACCAGGCATATTGGATTCACTTTAACACTGCTCTGATGCTGGCAAGCAGCCTAGTTGTGTGAAGTGTGTGAGAGGGTTGGAGACAGTAGGAGGGAAGAGATCAGAAAAATAGAGAATAACAAAATAGGAAGAGAGAAAACAGAGTAGGTTGCAGTCTGATCATGAAGCATTTTGATGTTATACTTGCAGTTTCGATCATAATATTGACCATCAAATGCTCCTTTTTCTGATGATTAGTGTCAAACAAATAAAATCTCCAGCCTGTCTCCAACTACCATCCCTGCTCTGCCACTCTCCCCCCCGGTCATCAGCTTCCCTCTTCCCCCTCTGCTCCTGCCCCTGCTTACTGGACTTCATCCCCCCTCATCCATCATCATTCCACCTTGCACCTGGACAATAAACCTTTTCTATTCCATCCATCTTCCGTGTCTTGAGTCCTGCGTTTGGGTTCCCCTCTGTTGTCCACAACATCGCACTGAAAGAAGAATTTGAATCGATAAGAAATGTGATGTTTATCAAGCAGGAGCGTCAATAAATGAGTCTCCAATGATTCGCTAATGACAGTGCAGGACTCTTGCATCTGTTTGACGTCTTTATCTGTTGCTCACAGCTGTGCAGTCCACTATCTGTCCCGGTGTGAGGAGACTCAGCAGCAGACTTTAATACATGATATGTATTAACAATACAGGGACACGAGGAACAGCACAGAGCTCCCGCGGCAAGACAACACACACAAACAAAGGACGCACAGATAAACTGAAGAAATCAGGTAACGAGACCCCGGTGGGTGAACACGAGGGCCTGCAGGCAGCTGATTGGCTGACAGGATAGAGAGAACTGATTACCAGAGGAGAGACAAGTGAAAGCCATCAGTATGATATTCAGTATGTTTTAGGAGAAGGAGCGCTTGTTTAAAAAAAAGCCCCAATGCTCAATTAGTTTCATTTTTCAAACCACAGTATTTACTTCTTCCTCCCTTGTCTTCTCAAACAAATTTTTTTCTTTCCTAAATCCTGCATCTTCTTTTCATGCAACTCATGTAGAGTTGCTGTCCGTCGAATTGCAATGCGCTGCTGGAGCTTTTGTTCCTCTTTCAAGCGGAGTTCCAGAGTCCTCTGCTACATGTCGTAGCCTGCTGTCTTGTTACCGTCCTGTGGTGTGTTTAGTGTCACGATAGAGGAAATAAGCCTTCAGGCTTTCGTCTATGTTGGCTTGTTTTACAGTATATCGCTTCACTGCACAGACTGTGTGAGCTTTATACGATAGAACATTTACACTAGTTCCAAATTGAGACCTTTGACTCTGAGTTACATTTTGGTTTCTTGAATATTTCATTGAATACCTTCACGTAGAAGTTAGTCAATCTGAAGGGGAGGAGCTTATATCCAGTGACAGTCAGTTTACACATTTCAAAGTCAAAGATAAGATTTTGTTTCTTTCTCTAGCTGCAGCTTCACACAGGAAGTACAGTGCAGAGTGGATTAATGGTCTGACGTCACGTCGGCAGGGTTTCAGCCTCAAAAGGTTTGAAGAGTCAGTGAGATCTAAATGACATTTTCTTTTCTGTAACTTTCGTCAGGACTTAAAATTTACAGAGATATCTGATGTATTCAAATGCAATGAAACAGATGTGTCTTAACATGACTTGCTGCTCCTGACATTGAACCATTTTGAATCCATTACATGCTGTCCTCCTCTTCCTCACAGTCATTTGAGCTTGTACTCCCCTCATTTCCCTGTGATTTCAGCAATTAAGTGAGAAGATATTCCTTCGTGACGGCGCTTCCGGGCTTCTTCATTCAGCAAATCTCAGACAAATCGCACACACAGCTGAATATGGAACAGCAAGAATAGAAACAAATTCGACCTCCTAAAAATAAAAGCATGAATTGGGAACCGACTGGAAACATGAATTGACTTCATCATCAATGATATATTTAGGAATACAGTGAATACAGGAAGTGGAAAAGGAAGCTTCGCTGATGTTTCTGACATTGCTAAAGATTCAGTTGCCACCTCCATTATTGTGACATCTTCTTTTGTTCCAATATCTTAGCAATAGAATGGATGCAGCTTTGAGTAGAGACTGAGAGAGATAGATGAGATACCAAATGAGGGATAAAGAACGACAGACAGAGAAAGGGAGACGGAATTAAGGATGTCAAGAGCTGAGATTAGCTTGATTCCGTCGGGATCTGAGCTCAGCTTCACTGACTTTATCCTGAGATACTCACTGTGGTGTCTTTTCCTTGGCACCTGATGAATAAAAGTGGGGTTGGACCAAGAAATATATATTTTTTTTCGTTTCTTGAGAAAAGGAAAAAACAAGCTGGTTGATTCCCTTTGATCCGTCAGTTCAGATATTGGAATTGGCAGAATATTGAAAGTGTGAAAAGAGCGCGCTCGTGGAACTTCAGTTCAATTCGACCCATAGAGCGCATTTAACTGGGAGCGCCATGTGGAAGTGGTGTGAACTTCCCTTGCTCTATAATGAAGGCAGCTGCCTCATGGTTTTATCTTGGATTGATATGTGGAGAAAGACGGCAGGTTTTTAATTTAGCTCACAGCTCCGCAGATTCAAGCAGCTGCTCTCAGACAAAAATAGAGGAACAGAATCAACCACTTTTACATGGTTGTAAGCCAGAGCGCAGGTTTGACAATCATCGGGGGAACAAAGAGTGTATTCCATCAAACGTCCTGTCAAGAGGATTCTGATGAACCACGGCTAACACTGATGAGCGTTCCCTCCTGGTGGGAGAAGCGGAAAGAGAAGAGGCTTAACTGGCCCTTAGCCATACAAGTTTGACTGTATGGATTTAGAAACTTTGACGTGACACTCCATCTTATGTCTTCATCCTTTTACTAGTGTCTCTTTGCTGAAGCAGAAATTGAGAGGAGCTCGTACTTCAGGATGACAGCTAGCTCTTTATTGAAGGTGGCTCAACATTACCACGATGGGTTTGTTCTTCCAGGACCTTCTGCTATCTCTTCCTCAATATACTATTAAAATACGGATTCAAACATTTATCTTTATTTATCATCAAAACAAAATCATGTCTTAGGGACATTGCTGAGGAGGTATTTGTTAGTCATTTTCAACAATTCATCTTTTTTTACATTGTATTCGACTCCTCAATACTCTGAATGTTAAATAACATGTAATTTTATTGTATATCTTATTATAGTAGGATCAAGGAAAGGAAGATTAAGAATGAGACACCTTTTATCAGCGTAAAGACACATCATATATATGTAGAGGGCAAGTTTTGGAGTTTGTGGGTGAGGAAGTATGTCCAGTTAAAGACACGCTATGAGAGATCTGTAGGTCGAATATAAACATTAATGACTTTAGAAAAGAAAATTATGCTGATTCGTCACAGCAAGGATGTTTTCCCATCCCTGTTTATTCTGCTCGGTCCCTCTGTGAATTTCTGCCCTCCCTCTTATTACTGGCTTCATCAAGGTTGTCGCCAGCTTCTCCTGAAAGTCCTTCAAGGGCTGTTTGGTGGCGTGTACAGTGCAGAGGGTTAGACACAGAGGCACAAAGACAAAGAAGAAAGCAAGGTGGTAAAAAGAGCAAATATATAAAATAAAAAGTAATATTCTGTGTGTGTGTGTGTGTGTTTCTCTCTGCTCTTCCACGCCACACATTTTGTTAAAGCTTTATAAGCCATGGCAGTTATTTATATGGTAATTCTGGAGGCACACATCAGTTTGTTAGGATGAAGATAAGATATTCTGCATGTTTTCGTGTGTCTGATTGTGACCTTGTGGCAATATCATCCGGTGTCAAAAACAAGGCAAGATGGAGCGTAATAACTTTAAATAACACACTCTTCCCACCCGCAACAGCAGCGGGGGAAGAGACACATCCAGGAGGAGCTGTAGGTTCGAGTGATACCGTTTGTAGTTTACTACGACGGACTCTCGACGTGTATTGCAATGAACTAAACAACATGACCCTCGGCTGCACCCGCTGTCGTCTGCACGCCCGCTGACTGTGATGTGACAGACAGGAGGACATCAGGGTCCAGTGAGGAATCCACCGGGTTCCGTAAACTGCTGCTAAAGATTCCTACAGTGTGTTTCTACATTATTACTCATATCGAGCCTTCTGTGTTAATCATAAGACCGTTCATAATGCTGGTTTGCAAAGGTCCACTGAGCAAAGGCAGACCCGTTCCCATGAAATAGCTCTGAATATTGATTTTGTCCTCACCTGAACGGGAAGTGTCCTAAAAATAGATACAATTTTGAATATTCCCTCATGCAGACTTTTATAAGTTCACTGGTCTGAGTGGCAGCTTGAAAGTGGGGAGGCAGTTTCCCATTTTCCTCTTTTCGCTGTGGATCCGGTCTCCTATGAGATTTGGCAGCGGAGTGTATCCATGTGATTCAGAGTGGACGTTATCACTGTTAGGACGTCCGTCAGCTGGAGCATCCTTTTAGAGATAACGTCGAGCAACGTTCGCTTATCGTCGCTGTTTGATGCTTATCTAAAGCAGCGTGCTGTGTTCAACCGATATGCTTTTTTTTTTTTGGAACTGCTTGGTTGTGTTTCTATGTGGAGGTACCAACTCTATTAATCTGAGTCTGTGGGCGGCTGCATCGATGCAGTGAGATGTTAGAGACAATCACAGGCCTGTACACACACTGACTCAAAGTTTACAACGCAGGCTGTATGACATCACGGCCTGTTACGCACACACACTGGCACACTGATGGAGGTGACTCAAGCTGGCTGGCATTAAGATTAGGAAACATCAAACCAACCAACTGGCATTAAGAGCCTCTTGCCGAGGCCGAGGACAAGGAGCAGCCTGTCACAGCAGGAGAGGCCAGGACGGGAACAGTGTGGAGGCAAAGAGAAAATCCGTCCCAGAGGTGAGATACATGACTGGCAGGCGCAGAGTGTAAAAAAGACAAGCTGGCACCGTGGAGTTGCCTCAGTCCCAGAGGAGAGAAACTGACTTGAAACGATAAAGCAGGGGGGGGCTTCGTTCCTTTTTATTCAGCATACTGCTGTGATTTCCAGGAAGTCCTTTGACCACTCTCATACATTTTACTGAATGCTCTGACATCCCTCTGGTGACCCGTATTTACTATACATAGACCACACAGTCGTCAGAGGAACATGAATTATTTCACATCACTGCTAATGTCTGAGGTTTCCAAAGCGAGGTCGAGGAGTTCCCTCAGTGTTTGTGTAGCGCTGACAGTGCATACAGCTTTGACTATAAGACAGCCAACAACACTTTGAGATTCTCCATTATAAAATGTTCTTTGTTCCTGGGACTCATGTACAGTAATTAAGTACGACATTACAACAGAGTTGAGCAGTGTGTGAACAAAATACCAGTCTACCAATTACATACTTGAGAAGTGTGTTATGTGGCACCAGGGGATGATTCTGTCAAAAAGCAATTAGTATCATAATAAAGTAGCTTAATATATTTTAATTTTCTCTCACTCAGGTCTTAAACCTTTGGTGGAACCTAAATTCTTAGTATCAGTTTTAGCTAAAGGAAATCTTGAAGATTCAACTCGGTTGGAAATAAACAGGCAAACCTGCCGGGCTCTGCTTCTTCGTCGAATTGTTTTATTATCTTATTTTTCTCCGTCCCACAGAGAGACACAGCCAGAGCCATTGATGCATTTCTGAATAGCAGGACACCAAGCAGTGTTTGCCTACGCTCACAAGGAATGTCGATTCAATCTGTCCACTTTATCCCTCTTCGAGCCTTTCCAGGGGTAACACTGGCAAATGGACTGATTCAGTGGATTTATTTCAAATAACATGACTGCACGTTGGATTTCTTTTGAAGGGACAACAAGTTTAGTGAGTATAACAAGAGCACACAAGTACTGTGTGACGTGTGTGATTACGTGGTCGGGATGAAATTGACTTCCATCATGGTGTCACCGCCCCTTTGCCTCCATTTCCATGATAATCAAAGCACATTTAAATCAGCAGAACCACAACAGTCTTTTAAGGAAATTGTACAATTCATGATTTGGCACTTTACATTGAATTGACTAAATTTGATTTCAGAATAATGAACAATTGAACAATTTATTGTCACCAATACACACAATAATTCGTCCTTTAGAGGGAATGATTAATATTTTACTTGGGTTTACTGTCTGAGCTTTGGACACTCCTGCAGTGGAAAATGCTGTTACGCTTTCCTCCATCTCTCCAGGTTTGATGGTGCTTCATAATCAGCAGCTCCTTCAGATATAAGCCGCATGATGAGCACTAAAAGACAGGCCATTTGTGAGTGAGAGAGAGTGAGTGTGAGAGAGAGAGAGATCAAATGTGAGTGTGCATAATGTTAATAAAAAAAAATCTTTCAACTCATGTGAACTGTCAAATAGTGTTTTGATTGACTCCTAGTTATAGTGTAGAATAAATTTAGATAGTTCATGACTGGTGGCTCACACAGACCGATTTCTATATTAGTGACTTATTAAAACACATTAAGACTGCAATCATAGATAGACGATTGAAAATAAAACCATATTTATACAATTGAGTTCAAATTAGTTTTCTAAATGTCTCAACTCGACTGAATTTATTAGATTACTCAGCAAGGTTGATAGAATAGATTTTAATCTAAACTCTTGATGCTGATAAAGCTTACGACCAACTAGCATTTGGTATTTATATTTAATCCATACAAAGCTATTGGATTGGAACAATGGTATTAAAAACTAGAATATGCATTTCCTGCAGAAAATGCAATGTGGATGCCAAGAACTGAACTGCAAATGGCTGAAAATGCAGCTGAAAGTATGCAGAAGTGCAGGGAAATGCATCTGAATTTTCAGAGACGATGTTCAAGCAAAAATGGCTAAAAAAAACCCAGCTGAAATGCAGAATTAAAACCAGGACGAAATAAAGTGGAGCGTGAAAAAGTGTAAATGTCCTTGAAAAGCTGAAAAGTTTAACTTCTGAATGGTTTGTTTACCTGCATGTAGTAGATGCAGGTCTTCAAAAGCAGTGCTTCTCAGCCATTTATCTCAACACCTGGGCCTCACCAGTAAGGCTCTATCCTGGTTCCAGTCTTATCTCCCAAATAGGAAATTGTTGTCACAGTCACTATCAGAGACTCCAGGTGTACTCC
>CAAKHC010003320.1:2698-19819 GCA_901007825.1 Macroramphosus scolopax | reverse complement strand
CATGGCTTGGTACAAGGTACCAGGCCAGAGCTGCTTATCTGAAATCAACTTCTGGCTAACAATGATTCTCACTGGGGATTTAGATTTACCATTAAATATGACAAGAAATATTCAATGTCCAATTATAATGAGTCATGTAAGAATGCAAAATGCTGTCCGATCGTCATCACGCAAGAAATACTAGGAGACTGAATTCAATTCTTGAATATTCTTCTTCTAGAAATCACATGCTTCACTTAGTCCCACAAGCAATCACCCACATTAAGATTGTGAACAATGGATTTTCTCTAAAAAAAGTCTAGAGATATCATCATTCAAGACTTATGAATGCAGAACTAAAAACTTACCAGTAAAACAGAAATCCAGGTTTTAACTGTGCAAAGAAAATCTTGCACGATTAAAGGTTCTACAAATGTTAGAACACATTATTTAAAACACCAAAAGGCAGTTTAGACAGCTTTGATTGGTGTTAAGATCTCTGTTTGTTTTTAAGTTGGCAGTGTCATAGGTAAAAACACAAAATTAAACACAAAATTAACATTTCAAAAAAAGAATATCCAACCAATCCATCTAGTTTATTTTTAAGTCAAAGTATGGTGCAAGAATGTAAATATGGAATCTGGTTTAGGTTTTCTCTGCTTGTTCAATTTTTACCTCATTTGTAATCAAATGTTCTCCATGCCACTTTTTCATATGTTTCTCCAGAGTGCTGTACACACTGAAGGGCATTTGGCAAATGTCACAGCGGTAGACCTCCTTACCAAGCTGGCCATGTGTCTTCATGTGGCGTGTGAGCTTGGAACTCTGGGCGCAAGCATAGTTGCACAGCTCACACTTGTAGGGCCTCTCTCCAGTGTGACTGCGCCTGTGGACTGTCAGGTTGCTGCAGTTCTTGAACACCTTGCCACAGAACTCACAGGTGTCGCACCTCCTACCCTCCTTTGAGCTTGGTCGACATTGGCCAGGGCCTCCAACCAGATGAGGTGTGCTGCCTCCACTGGCTGTGCCGCTGCGTCCTGACAGGCCTTCACCCGGAGGTGTTGAGAAACGTAGGCTACCATTCTCAGAAGAGTGCTCAGAGGAGGTGGCGAAGGGCGATTGTCTGGAGTCAGTAAAGCCTAGGAAAGGGTCTTTGATGAATTGACGTGAGGCTGCATAGCCAACCAACCACTGGGAATAGACATTCTCAGTGGGAATGTGGGTTGCTGGGGGAATGTCCAAGTCTTTCTCTATCTTAATCCTCTTATTTGTGGAGTTGGACAAACTGTGGCTGGTGATGGGGGTTGGCTTATGTGGGAACAGGCCTGAGAAAGAGTCAACAGGGCCGCACTTCCTACCATTAAGGGTTGTCTTCTCTTCCTGCTGGTGGTTGTGCATCTCCCCTGCCACTGCTTCCTCATCCTCAAGGTCCCGCTGGACATCTGAGGTCCTCTTGGAGAAGGGCATCCTTTCACGGTTGTCAACAATTATGTTATTGTACTGCTGTAAAGAGTTGAGAACACGACCTTCCATTATATTTTCAAGGGCAAGTGATGACTTCTCCTCTGACGTCATTTGAGAACCATTCTCCCTGTTGTGGCAGAGCCCAAAGTATATGCTGGGATTGGATTCTGGTTGACTCTCATTTTCAATTTCCTCTTCTTCTTCTTCCTCGTCTTCCTCTTGCTCCTCCTCCTGGAAGTCCCCATCACTATTCTTCATCACCTCACCTGTGATGTCACTGGTGCCTTGCCCTGGGGAGCTCGTGGTAGACAGACCATCATCTGAGCGCCCTGTCAAAGGTCCAGTCTTGTGCATGTGGGTCTTCATGTGACGCTTTAGCTTACTTGCCTGAGAGCAAGCATGGTCACAAAGCTGGCACTTGTATGGCTTTTCTCCAGTATGGCTGCGTCGATGCACCACCAAGTTGCTCTGGAACTTGAAGGTTTTACCACAGAACTCACAGGACTTGATTTTGTTATTTGTCTGGGGAGGGGTGGGGCTGTTTGGAGTCATTGGTTGTAAGGGTGGGGTGCGCAGAAAGGGAGATTTGGGATTTTGGAAGGAGTAAGGGTTTAGTAGTCTGTGCATAGGTTTGGCCCTGCTGGGTGACAATGGCGGTGTGTTGCTGTTGGTGTTCCCTGCCAACTCTCTTAACCGCCTGGAAAAGTCCATGGACTGAGACTCTATAGCCATGGGCGTTAGCTGCAACACCCTCTCAAAGGCACTAGGGTGCTGGGCGATGAGGCCCATTTCCTCCATGCTAAGGTGTTCCAGCCGATGGGGGTCCAGATGGTGGTGTGGGGGTGGGCTGACAAATGGAGGCGTTTTAGGGAGTCGGTTTTCCACGAAGCCAGGAGGAGGCTCCCGGAGCAGGGGGCCTGTCATCTTCAGGAGGTGGAAGGGGTTATTGTTCCCAAGAAAGTTAAGGGGGGACTGCGTGATGAAGTCACTACCCATGGGAGGAGGCATAGTAATGCATGGGGTGAGGGTTGTGCTGGAAGGATCGGACTCCAAGTAAATGTGAATGCCATGGACATTCTGGGTATGTTGCAGGAGGAACCAGGCACTAGGGAAGGACTTCATACATGTGGTACATATATAGTTGGAAGGCTCATCCCTGCCGCCTGCAACACACAAAGCAAATGTATATTAAATATTCAGATAAGACCAATTTGCTTGCTGTACAACCCATTCTTTCACAAATGTTTGTAAAGGCATGGCTAGGTGCTTGATTTTATACACCTATGGCAATCAGGACTAGAATATATTGCTGATTGTCTTGTGCCATATTTCCAATGTTAACTGCTTGTCCTGAATTTTGCTCTGCAAACTTGACAAGTGCACTTTAGGTAACACTTTCTTCTCTGTGCACCTGCAATGGTGATCAGCAACTGTGACTGACATTTGAAGCCTACCTAAAGAAAAGAAAAACTACTGTATCCGGCTTCTAAATGAGACGGGCCGTTATTTGTCAAAATAGGGAATCACACACTGCCAGTGAATTAAATTCAATAAAATTGTATTTGTATAGCCCAAAAATTTGAATATTACTGTAATGGGTTTTACAGTCTGTACAGTATGTGAAATTCTCTGTCTCTAGACCCTTGATTCGAGTAAGGAAGAACCCCCCCAGGAAAATCTGTGGAGGGAAAAAAATGGAAGAATCCTCAGGAAGAGCCACAGAACAGTGATCCCTCTCCCCAGACTGACAGACCAGCATTAGATGGTACATGTGCAGACCAACAACAACACTGAATATACAAGATGTAATGAAGGATTTTCAGAGACATATATCATAAAATATAATGAAGTGCTCCAAGAGTACTATATAGCTCTTTTAGATATGATGGTCTCTGACCAATCAGGGCTTTGTAGGTGAGGGAAAGGATTGAAATGGTAGTCTGGATTTTAAAGGAAGCCAGTGCAGAGAGGCTAATATAGTAGAAATATTATATCTTTATTTTGTTCTTGTCAGTAAACCCGCAGCAGCATTCTGAATCAGCTGGAGGGTCAGACGTATAGGGAGACTCTGATGGTAAAGAATTACAATAATCTCCCTGGTAGTAACAAATGCATGGACTAGTTTTTGGCCTTTTTGAGACAGGAAGTGCCTGATTTTAGCGATGTCACGCAGGTGAAAGAAGGATGTCCTTTAAGTTGTTTTTTTGTATGAGTTGATGGACATGACCTGATCAAAGACAACTATTAGGTTATTTACAGTGGTGCTGAGTAGTAGAGAACAAGACCCAAATCACAATGAAACACACAAGTATGGTAACTCATGATTCGTGATATTATCATCATTTTTGGAGGAAAAAACTCACTTCCAAACAGAAACAATACCATTGACAAACACACTGGCATCCAGTCCACCTCCACCTCTCCTTCCCTCAGCCATTCATCCTCCCGGCAGCACATTGGTCTAGGTATCCTCCCCTCTATAATTCGATTTCCTTGTTCAGTTTCACCTGGTACAAAGGTCATAACTCACTGATTTGCCGTAAATACTGCTGCTGGTGCTAATAAAAATTTGAGCAGAGGGGGGACGGGGCTCAAAATGCAGTGGATAGTATTGACATTTATTTCACTCAATTCATCAGGTGCAGTCAATGGTCAAACATTGTCCTCATAGCTTGATTTAAAGGTTAAGTAGCTGAATTAAATACATTGTATACATTAGATTAGATACATTTATCATAATTCAGTCAATCTGTATATTCTGTGTTGTTGTTGGTTTGCGACATCTATCACTGGTCTCTCCGTCCTGGGGAGGGATCCTCCTCTGAGGCTCTTCCTAAGGATTCTTACACCTTTTTTTTCCTCATTCAAATGGAGGATCTAAGGACAGAAGGTGTCTTACTGTACAGACTGTAAAGCACATCGAGGCGTTCTGCATGCGACAAATACAATTTTATTGAATTGAATAATTATAACCAATAAAGCCCTTTGAGTTAATATTAAATTCATCAATGGCATAATAGAACTATTCATCAGCATGATTACAGTCAGCCTTTATACCAAGAGCTGTGTTTTCTATCTATCATGCGCCAAATGTAAAAATATGAATGGGGACTCAGTATCTGGTTTTGAAACATTTTATTGTTGTCAGTGCCGAGGAGTTTTTGAAAAATAAAGAATGTGGGAGAATAATATCACTGTAGAACAGCAGGAAAGTTGTCGTGTATTTATGTGGACTAGTCACACTAGTCAGACGGCAGCCATGTGCTGGCATCTTCAGGATCTTGATAGCTATCAAACTGTGAGAATAGTTGTTGACCTGCTGAACCTCCAGAGCCAAATCTCTGAAATAAAGAGACAAACTGTGATCTCAAGTTGATTCTCAATAGCATGTTATGTTGTTTAATACATGTGTAATGGATTTAGAACAGTTAGTGGGTATTTTCTCAGCTTAAAAGAGTGAATTATTGCCAAATTGCAGATAAAATGTAAAACTCATTTTCATTTGATGTGTATTATGTGATTTATTGACAGGTTTTGTGCATCCATTATAAGATTTAATGGTTCATAATTGTTCTGTTCTGACAATGATAGACTTTACACTAATATATTTGCCTTTAAGCTGTTTTTGGGCTTGTTCAGTATCTATATACAGTTAACAATTCCATTGGCGAGGAGAATGAATGACCGGCAACAACTGATTTCCTATAGTCTGATAATTACTCCCTACAACTACACCCCTGCCAAATGTAAAAAAAGCTTCTTCATTTCCACTCAGGTTCCTGTTATAAAAATTTAAAATGTTAATGAAAACACATGGATGCTACAGGAATTAGGTCACGCTCAGACCTGGGATTAATATGTCTCCTGGGTGATCCAATCATAAAGAAGGTCTAAGTACAGTCAACAACTCATTTGGTCTTTCGCAAGGGAAAATTACAATTAAGTGTTTACTTGCATATAGAGCAGGGAATTGATATCTAATCACAAGTGGTCACTTGAGTAGCCAGGACCGACTCTTATACCCAGAATCTATTTGATTGCCAGGCATAAGTAGGATAGTAGAGAAAAGTAGTGATTAAGTAGGAGTTGACACGCTGTTCAAAACAAACTGCTGCCGTGCGTATTTCTGTATGGGGGTGTCCTGCTGACAAATTACAGGATTTCTTGAGGCTGCTGGTGCACCTGAGTGAGGGTCCATCTTTGTGTGTAGGTGTATTGTCCAACCGTTAAATAACATAACGTCTTCCTGTACATCCGGACTGTTTAATTGGCGGCCCGGGATACATAATTCCGATATATGAAAAAGTAGTAGAAAAGTCTCACTTCATTCCTATCTTTGTCGATAGTTGCACCTGTGCAGTACCAATTGGAACTGGTGTTTACGGAGGTGATGGTGTAATTAAATCCCAGTTGACTATTTCCGCCGGCGATTTTCTCCCGGACGTGGAAGGAGACGAAGACAGCACGAGCGACGCAATAAAAGGAGGCGTTGTTCCAGGACGACGTCAAACGACACCACGGCTACCACCTGTCATGAATCTGTGGTTAAAGCTGGAAGAAATATTATATTAAAGACTATAATCGAACGCGGTCGGCGCTCTTCTTCTACGCTTCTTCTACTCTCACCCTCTTCTTCTACTCTCACCGCAGCCAAAAGACTCGTTGTCACTTGCTGAAAGCGCTCCAGCGCCACATAGCGTATCGGAGTTAGCAATGCTCCGGCCAGTTTCTCGATTGTCTTCTCCGACATGTACTTTCGGATAAGCCACAGCAGGCGGTCACAGCGGGTGGTAGGAGGTAATTGATATCGGGTAAGCTGCCTCATGGAAACACACTGACTGTCTCCTCTCTATCTGCAACTCCAATTTCAATTCAATTTTATTTGTATTGCCCAAAATCACATACAGAATGCTTGAATGGGTTTTACAATCTGTACAGTAAAAACACCCTCTGCCCTTACACCCTCAATTTGAGTGAGGATGAACTCCCCCAAAAAACCCTGTAGTAGGGAAACATGGTGGGAGAAACCTCAGGAGGAGCCACAGAGGAGGATCCCTCTCCCAGGACGGACAGACCAGCAATACATGCCGCATGTACCGATCATCAATAACAGGGAATATACAAACAGTTTGGTGTTGCTCCCGGGGTAAGGATGGCAGCTGTGTCATTACTTCATATCGCACACCTGCTGTTCATGCTGTTCAAGAATTGATGTCAGGTTAAAGTGAATTCTATGGTCAACAACACAGAGGAGTGTGGAAATGGGAAGTTACTGTTATCTAGACAGATGAGAGGTGGTTGTTCACGACACTATTTTTTTCTGGCTAACTTATTTGGACTCCGTCCTTGACCTTGTGAAGGACTGTTTCCCAGCCATTTCCTCAATCATCACATAAATCATCAACTCCTCTTTCAGCTCTGGCTCCGTCCCCAAAAACTTGGCACTTCACATTGGTTGCAATATATTGTTGTCAAACAAATAGCATCATATAACCTTCAATAGGTGAACGTTAAACCCACTGGATCTCAAACATATGCCGAAGGGTGCCTTGTGTGTCCGTGTCAGCCACAGGGGGAGTGAGGATGCACTGCTACTCAATCACTACCAGTGAAAAAATAAGACCATGTTGGATATAGCGAGAGGCGTGTATATGAATTAGGGTTGATATTATATTAGAAACAACTTTCAGTATAACCTAATGCAGTTCAATAGCAGAACAAATTACAGCCTCCAAAATGACCATTCAGAGAAATCAAGAATATCCCAGATTTAATAAAAAGTGTACATTGTAATCATTGTGACAGGAGGCTTCCTTCTTTTATGTATGGATGCAGAAAAGATTGCCATGTGAAAATCAAATGTGTACACATGTACAATATGTTGCCATGGAAATTGACATCTTTTAATGTTCCCTCAATATAATTTCTCTGATAACTGTCGGTTATTTGAATTTCTTTACATTGAATAGAAAAACAAATACAACTAGAGATATTTTAAAGTGTTCAAACAAATTCGAATGAGTTGTTTGTCTCCAAACAAATGCAAATAAATGTATAACAACCCACATAAACAAAGATATATGTCTTGTCGGTGGCTTGTCAAAACAGCAAGAAGAAAGTAACACAATGATTTGCGACCTGTGAGTAGCTGGGCTGCAACCACTCAACCTGCTCTTCAGTCCATTCTTGATGATATATACAATTGTGAATGTGTGAATGTTTATGTGTCTGTGTGTGTCTATTTCATCATTCCATTATTTGTTCTCCTTTAGAGAACAAATTAATGGAAGAACTAGAGAGTGAAGTAGTAGTTTGACCTGCTGTTTGTAAGTCATGGTCTGAGCTGACATTAAAACTGCATCATCAGAT
The DNA here is from genome assembly GCA_901007825.1 of Macroramphosus scolopax. NCBI lineage: Eukaryota > Metazoa > Chordata > Actinopteri > Syngnathiformes > Centriscidae > Macroramphosus > Macroramphosus scolopax. The sequence goes on along the minus strand of CAAKHC010003320.1, from coordinate 12,007 downwards.
ACTTCACAGTTGCTGCACTGCATGTCCAACTGAGCAGCTCAGGTGTTTGTGAATTGAATGAGAAAGTCACTGTACGTTTATGTTTTGAGGAAATATTGTGCGATTTCAACTATAAACCTTTCAAATTCGCACATGTGGAGTTAATTTCACAGGAGAATTACACTTCGATATAGGGCAAGCATTTAAATGTTGGGGGGAAATACAGTAATGTACAGTACATGCACATCAAACATTTTGACTTGATACTGTTGACCAGTTCCAGTCACCTAGTGCAGACACCAGAATGCAGCTCCACAGACGCTATTAAAGCTAATTGCATGTGTTGTAAATTGTAAAGCTGTAGTACAGATAATTTATTGTGTTTTCAGAGAGTAGTTGGATGTATTGTGCTGTGCAACTGCTGTCCATGTTGCAACAGCCAGCTAAAATATCAACGAAGTTAATGCCCTCAACCGCAGACACTTTCAGAAAACCTCTGTCGTGCACTAAAGTGGTAAACAGGAGACGGGGGGGTTACCTGTGAGTCCTTTTCCTCATGAGCTTTGACCCAGGATTTTCTTGTGTGGCTAGTCCAATGCTGATGATGAATTTTGTGACTGTCCAAATGTCAGGCAGATTTTACAAAAAAATTTGAAACAGTGCTATAAGTAGGGCAAACCAAGGCCGTGTTCAAAATGAAGATAAATTGGAAGACCTGGCACGCTACTAACCATGACGGTGTTAGCCAGGTATTTCGATATGTTAGCTTATGTGTTTAGATACATTCTTTGCATTTTACAAGGTATAATTCAGAACATCTGAAGCAAGATTTGTCTTGTTGTACACTGAATTTACTATCATTTTACAAAATAATTTATTATATATTTATTGAGCTACAAAAGCAAGTAATTAATTTGAATTAGGGTTATGGTTCGGGTTTTCCCACCATCAACCATTCCTTTAACATGATTTTACATAGGCTGTGCAAGTTGTGCCATTATTTGGGATTTGTTTCACCATAAAGTAGACAGTGAAGGTCATAGAGCAGAATCATAATGGAATCTTCTTAATGGCAGCATTGCTGAATAGCTTTATTAAAGGGGCTCAAGGAAAATGACGGCATGTGGTGTAGATGTAATGTGTGCTAACGTGTTCTAAAAAGGGACATGAGGCCAGTATGGATTTGATGTTACGTTGAAGCAATGAATGGTTAACATCAAGACTTTCTGTGTGCCTTCTTATCCAAACAGACTGCTGGCTGGATACAGAGGCCAATCGAAACAGTATTTGGAAAGTGAACAGCTGTGTGTCTTATTTAGTCTACAGCACAGTTGATGTCATATTAGAGAAATGCTGTTCTCTTAAATACTGGCCGTTGACTTGTTGGGCAATTTTAGCACCTGCGGATTGTTGGCGGGAACCTTAGCAGAGTTAAGTTAGTGTTACAATTTCTGTGCCCACAAGACAGTCCCATGTGATATGAGTCATTCCACGAAACCAGTATGATTTGCGGCCCCTCTGTCCTTTTGTGTATTGTGTGTTGTATCCATCGGGTCACCAAAATCAAATTTTAAAAGCTTTTTAGAATCAATTGAAATGTTACCTTGAATATTGAGTAAACAATTTACATACATTTTATCTTTATATCATAAATTATCTTGCTTTTGTCAGTAGACACCACCTATTTTGTCACTTTTTTCATGTCCCCACGGCGTTTGATGAAAGTGAATATGACTATTTAATATGACTATTAAAAAATGTTAAAAAAATAAAAATTCTGCCATTGACATACAATTTTATTCGTGCTTTATTGCTGGTCATGTTTTGTTTTTTGATAAATAGATGATTAATCATTAAAATTACATTATATAGATCCGTCCCCCAGTCGCACTCAACCCCGTTACACAAGTCATTCCACCCTCCATAAAAATAATGAACTGGTCCTTTAGTGACATCACCAACAGGAAGTGACATCACCAACAGGAAGTGACATTCTACAAGTCTTCTGAACACGATGCTGCAGAGACAGGTAACTTCCCACCTTCTTTTACAAGGTTTTATAGTCATTTAAACTTGCATAGTGTGGTCGTAAAGCTTCACAGCTCAACTCTGTTACATGTAATAAATATAGAAATATATATATATATAATATATATATAATTGTTTTGGAAAATTATCTTTGTTATTTCAACAATATATTGGATTTCTCACTATCCTGCATGCCATGTGGTCTCCTCTTAATCAACACAGGTAGAGTCGTGGCCATATTGAGTAAAAAATCACAACCCCGTTACACTCAACCCCGTTATTAATTGAGAAAATATAGTGCCGTATCACATAATAATGACCAATAATAATACGGATGTAATGCCTGAGATGGGAAAATATTTTTCTGCAAGTTAAATATGTCCTTAATGTTGTGGGGTGTTCAGAAAAAGTGAAACATTTCGGTCAAAACAAAAAGAAAGTGCAAATTGTACCGGTTTTGTAGAATGACTCATATATATTTGATCATTAGAGGGTGTACGTGCAAAAGGGCACTAAGTGCACATACTGCACATAATTTAATTAGTGACTACATATCATCTAAACCATGGTTGCCCATTTTGGGGCCTTGTGTATAATTTTTTTTTCCCGCCGTCAGCTCGGAATCTCTCATTGAATATTCTTTATTGGTGCACTTCCACTCCTGATCAAAGAATAACATTGTTCTACATTGATGGTAGGGGGCGCTGTAGAGCTCCTACCAGCTCCAATCCGGTGAGGCCCAAGACCAGTGAGTGAGAGGATGCAAGGATGGAGCGTGTTAGGCAGTGACACACAGACAAAATTCAAAAAAGTTGGGAACACGATTATCTTTTTACCGAGGTCGATTCCGCCGCATCGTGTCTGGGATGTGAGCAGACGGTCGCTGTTTCAAAGGAGGACAACATTCATCGCCACTATGAAACTAAGTATTCTCACCAGTTCGCAAAATACATAGGTGAGGATCACAAGGTGAAGGTAGCAGACTGGCTAACAGAGCTAACCACACAGCAGCTAACTTTACTTCAGCCGTCCACTCGGGCAAGTTATCGCATCGGCAACGTCACAGAACTCGGTCAGCCGCCGCGTTGAGGACCTGCCGAAGACGTTCGGGGCCAGATAGCTAAAAGAGCAGGTCGGTTTTCTGCCTTGTAGGGCCTTGTAATGTTCCATGTCTGTCTTCAAATATTTCATAGTGCTTTAATTATTTTTCTAATTTAAAGAAGCCAGATTGATGTTCAGTAACTGTTTGAACATAAATGTGAAGCACAATAAAAGGTGTCATTCTTTTTCAAAATTACTTTGTGATAGTGTTTATTTTGCACACACATGTTATATATATACCCATATTTAACTTGCAGTACAAGTTAAATCTGGGTAAATTAACATTTTGGCCCGCGACCCTCCCCCAGATTCAATTTTGGCCCTCCACTGGGAAGAATTTGGGCACCCCTGATCTAAACCAACCGACATGTCTGTCATCAGAAAAGCAGTCTGAGGTTGTAGAAACTATTGTTTGTAACTATGAAACATATTTGTTATCAGATTTAATCCTTCAGATCCAATGATTTTGTCTTTGAAGGTTCGGGTTAAATCCTGCATCACAACATGCTGTAAAAGATGGTTTGTGCTTAAAGCTGGACTGCTGTGTTGTCATCGTCCTGTTATATTCTGCCCTTCTGTAAATTGTGTTGCTGTTGGTATGACATGTGACATCGACTGCTGCCTGTCCGACCTGGGAGAGGGACCCCTTCTGTGGCTCTTGCTGAGTTTTCTGCCACCTTTTCCCCTGCTATCAGGGTTTTTAGAGGGGAGATTTTCCTCAATTGATTGTAAAGCTCATTGAGGCATTCTGTTTGTGATTTTGGGCGATACATATAAAATAGAATTGAATCAAAATGATCAACATTACTCTTTCAAAAATAAAAGCAAACTGGTGAACTTGCTTCCGTTAAGTGTATGTAGGCAATGCTTACCTGCCAGAGTGTTCACCTGCTTGGTGGAAATTCCTTTGATGAGCGTCCCTCCCTTCTCAACTCCTTCCCTTCTTCTTCCTTCCTCTTCCTCTTCCTCTTCCGGTGTCACTTGGATGCCAATCTCCACTGGCTCCACTACTTTCCCCAGCTGGGCTTGGTGATGTAGGCTCAGCAGATCGGGACTTCCTCCTTCCTTTCCTCCCTGTTCACCCATCTTGTCGAAGCAGCCATTGGCGAGAAGCTGCAATTGACAATGTTTTTTCTTATGCTCAATAAAAAGAAGGATGTCACCCAGCAGGAAACTATTCTGGCATTGACCGCAGGTCAGCAGGTCGTGGTCAGCATGAAGGTTGGTTGGCGAGTCATGGGCCAGGCTTGTGGTTAACGGGTCGGGAGGTAAGCTGAGTGGGTGGGAGGTGTTTGAGACAGAGAGGCGGCCACCGTCTGGATGCTCAACCTCTGTTGTTCAATGAGAGAAACAGAGGGAACACAATGATTAACCACGTGGGCATTTGCAAAACTGTTGTTCTTTATACACTAAAACACTTTATTGTCATGCTGTCTACAAAGCAGGGTCCACCAGAATCACAAGGTGCCCTGACGTCCAGAAGCTTCTACAGGTGTTACAATATTTCAAAGTATCTTTTCGATTTTTTTCTAACAGTATTTCAACCATCTCTCTGGCAGGCAATTAGAACAGCTGTATCCTAAAAATGTTGTAACTTTTTAAAACAATTTTCAGCCAGGTGATGTGAAGTTATTGTGTTGACATGGCATCAGTACACACAAAGTTTGGCAAAGCAGAAGCAAAATCTAAATTAATAACTCAATAAGCTATTGAGATGTTCAATGTATTAACCCTGAAGAAGGCAAATGTAAACAAAAATATTTACTTAGGGCTCTTTTCCATACTGCTGTCACATACTAACAGTAAAAAGGGTTTAAAAATTGCAGAATTATCTCTTAAAATTATATAAACAGTTTATTATGAATATTTAGGAAGAATAATATCCTAATAAACTTTATTCATAAACAAGCACAGAAGCACTATATGCATTGTGTGCCTGATCTGTAGGCCATCTGTCCCAAATTTATTATATATATATATATATATATATATATATATATAATAAATTTTGTTGTCACTGATGAATCTCATATCATAATTCAGAGAATGTGTTGTCTTTGTCCATTTGTCGTTTATGATATTGCCAAAGAATTCAAAAATGAATGTCGATGATACATAGTAGAATAGTTAAAATGGAATATTATTATGAAACAAGTTGCTGTTGCTCACACAGTAGTAAACTAATGAAAAATATGCACACAAATATCAACTAAACTTTCTACAAATCTAATAAACTAAAGGAATACAAGGCTTCAATCATCACACAACAGATGAACGGTATTGAACCTGTTTTATTATTTTAATATAGTGTACAGACACACACACACACACACACACACACACACACACAGGTGAATGTAGTTTCTCAGTTCTGACTTATTTGATTAACACTGGACCATCACACTGGCAGAGCAGGCAATGCTTACAGCCCTAGAGCTCCCCCTAGCAGGAAGAGAGAGCGAGCAAGCAAGCAAGCAAACACACACACAAACACACACACACACACACACACACACACACACACACACACACACAAACACACAAACTATACTAACAGCAATAGTTACAGTTATTTTTTATGAGTTAAATTTTCTTCGGGTCACTCTCTCTCTCCCTCTGTGTGTAAGTGTGTGTACGCTGTGCTTGGGTGTGTGTTTGTGCGGCTGCAGCGCTCGTCCTTCTTGATCTCTATCAGCCCCTCAGAGGTAAGTAGGGCTTATTTGGTTATTTGCAGTGATCACTGCAAAATTGACACCGTTATGCAAATTCACACTGTTGGTTGTAAACTGCCTCAGTGTACAGAAACACCTAAAACACCTGAAAAACTGGAAAACACAGATTTGTAATGCTAACATTTTTCCAAACATCTCTGGGGGAGAAAATACATAAAATTCTTGTGAAATATCCCATTTACTCAATTATTTTTAGGCTGAAAGTGAATTTTCTCTTGCGAAGAGATCAGCTTGAATTAGGTGAGATGTAAAGTGTACGGCGCTAGCTTTGGTGCAGATTCCGACGTATACTGCAGAGAATGGTGATACACATGCAAAGATGTTAAGGACTGTTTAACATCAATGGACTGAGTGCATTGATTATTTGATACTTGATTTCCATTTAAAATGAGTTCTAGTCATATGAATGTATTTAAAAAAACAAAGCCAGCAAAGATAAACCAGTGAATGTTTTTTAAGCTTTTAGACATAAATGATGCAGTGATATTGCAAAGAATAAGAGGTTCAACTATTTTTAGGAAGCGGATTCTGACATTGTGAGCATAAAGTTATATGTTGCTGCAATAAACCACTATATCTATCTCATCTTTCTTAGCTCTTCTTGGTACCAAAGTGTGACGCATTTTGTAGCAAACACCTATTTAAAATGTTTACAACTTACAAACTGGGATGCTGTGAAGTAAGGCTTTATGCCCTGAGAGCTTGAGAAGAATCATGCATACTTCAGTGATGGGCATTCACATGTCTGCATGCATATGCAGACATGTTCTATAGACATATATCTATATATATTTATATATCTATATCTATATAGATAGATAGATAGATAGATAGATAGATAGATAGATAGATAGATAGATAGATAGATAGATAGATAGATAGATAGATAGATAGATAGATAGATAGATAGATATAGTCTATGCTATAGACATGTGTACACACACAAGGTGACGTGATCAAAAAGCACCTCTGGAAGGTGTTGAGCCAGCACAATGTGACCCAATTTTAACAGTGCAGGCCTGCATACGAGTTACCATGTAAAAAGTGGTATGGCAATTTGCAGTGTCTTCCGTTTGTGTTTGAGCTTTTGTTTGGGTTGGCAGTAAGACACTGTAAAGCCAAGCCTTAAAGCATTTGTGAGAACCTGAAGAAAGAAAGGCAGTGTGGGCCAAAACCTTGGCACAGACATGATGAGTCTCCACTGTCAATATGGCTTTGTTGGGCACGGAGCCACTGAGGTGCACACTGATACACTGTAATGTGAAAGTGATCTAATCTGGCAGCATCACACAAGTCTCTCTAGATAACCTGGAGCTGTAGGATGGAGACCTTCTTACATCTTGATACTGAGCTCTTTCTTAAATTATCTTTGTGTACACATCCCTTTCTCTGAATGTCTATAACAGCAGCTTCAACTTCAATTCATCTCAGTACTAAATGTCCCTTAAGTGTCTCCCAGGTCCTGTGTACTTAAGGTCTGCTGCTCATATCGTAACACACCAGCATACATGTTGCGGTCAAATCAGGTGGAAAACTGAAATCTGACGCCCCGCTGAGAACTTAAGCAATACAAATGTCCTTGCATATAGATCAAATGTTTTTGTTCATTGTTCATTAGGTCTGATTTTATTAACAAAAATGGAAATAAAAAATAAGCTCTTAACATAAATATGACAATATATTTTAAATTATTTCTACAAAAAATACCTTCACTTAATGTTCTTTCCATAAAAGGACTATGAAGAGAAAAAACTTGAATTTTCCGATGTTAAGGCTCGCAAACCTTTAAATAATCCAAACCTAAAATCAATAATACAAGCTATAAAACTGTATAAACTCAGAAAAACGGGACTAACTTAATAAATTAGACTCGTGAAATAGGGCATGAGGCATAAACTTGTCTATGAAAGATTCAATGACCTACAGAAATAAATAAATTTCACATTTTGATCCTGTGGCGCCATTTCTTCATAAAACTGAAAAGAATAGAACAGCATCTGTTTGACGTGTCTTTTCTTGGGGTTAAAGATAAAAAAAGAATTACAATTACATTCATGAAATGAATCTTCATTTTATGCTGAATGTCCTGCTGGTATTGATTATGACCAGTCGGAATGGGCGTTATCTCCTTTTGAAAAGTAATTACTGATTTAATCTGGAGAAAATAGTTTCAGCTAGAAAATAATTTCACCCCCCCAAAAAACTGCGAAAAAATACCAGTAATTAGAATCGCATTAAATCAACAAAAATGTCAAAATGAAGTCACGTCTCAGTTACCTTCCTTTCAGAAATCCAACACATTAGCAGTTTCTTTTTTCTTTACATGCATTTCTAAATTTACTCTAAAAATATTTGGCTATTCCTAAACTGTAATCATCAGTTATGTCAATTTAAACCGATGTTACTGATACCGGTAGTTAAAAAAAGGCCTTCAATGTATGTAAAAGTTCTTGTTCCAAAGCTGAAAATGTTTTTACGCGCCGACGGGGAAAACTTCTCAAACTAAAAAACGGACAATAATAAGGTCTGGTGGTATAAATCTGTTTTGGTGATATGAATTTATACTTACGTGTTACTTCTCTCTGAGACAGGTGCTGCGGGTTCCCCTGCTTGCGTCGGGACATCGCCCTGGCATTTACACTGGCATCGCCCGGAGAAAGGCGCTGGAATTGTCGGTTCCCCTCCTCCTGCTGCTGCCGTTTAACGGGCACAAATTAGCACAAAAACGACAGCTCACTAGCCGCCCTAAAGCGACTGCTCTGCACAAAACTTGGCCCTCCAAGTGATCCTTGCACCAGCGGACAGCGGCTGTGGAGCGGTGCTGGGTAACCAGCGCTCGATCGTTGCTCGCTGCCAAAGTGGTTCCGCGCCTCCCGTTTACAGAGTCAGTGACAGAGGTTAATGCGACTCTTCCCTCCTTTCACACCCTCTGTCAAAGAACAGTTGAGGGGGGTAGAGGTCGGCGTTGCACCTCCTGATGGTCAGCCACTGTATCTGTCCACTCTCCGGCCAGCCTGAGCACCTGGGTCTGGATGAACCAGGTAAAAGGACGCCAATAAAGAATGAAGGTTTGTAAAATATAATTCCAATACTTTTGGAAGTGTCAGCAAAAGGTGGGCGCCTGTTGTATTGCACTGTCAGTGCCTGCCAGCTGGGACAGAGTGCCACCCTCTAGTCTCTTTGTGCTGTCTGAGTCCCGTGTCTCCGAGCTGTGTGCAGCACTCTGGCTTGAGAAATGGGAACTCAAGTTCTAGTACAGACGTCACGTTCAGTCTGTGGTGAGAAGGGAGAGTATAGACTGAAGTGCTGAAGAGCACTGGGGGCGACTAGTGGTGGCTTACAAACACACACACACACAAACTAGCAAAGTTCGACACACACACACACACAGGATATGTACTGAGACTGCACTTTTACTATCCTCGGCGGGCCCTGTGTCCCAGCACTGACCTACACAGCTCCACCCAGG
>CAAKHC010003319.1:72025-83760 GCA_901007825.1 Macroramphosus scolopax | reverse complement strand
GTAAGTCACTTAGTTATTTCTTCCATACTATTCGTTTTGTATTACAACTGTTAGTTTATCACACAAATTGTAATATTTCTACGGAACCATCCACTGGCTGCTAAAGAACCAGTATCAGTTCTGTAACAGCACTCAGAGCTAAAGCTATCGAATGTAGATGTGGAAGACTTTCCAGCTATGGTGTTTGAAATACAGAACGTAGGCTGTGCGAAAAGGGATATTAATGTGGTGCCACAACGACAGGAGAGTTAGTATTGCAGATACGGACACAGAATAAACAAACAATGACTCTAAATCGTGACAGAAACTATATCCATTTTTCTTTCAGAGTGGAAGGAAGCCAATGCCCAGGTACATCCCTGTTGTCCAGAAGGTCAAGAAAGTAATTAAAGTGGACAACATTCCTGCTGAGGATGAGCTCCATGCCTACCTCTTCAACTCTGATGACTTGGACTAGAGATAATAATTGAAATAAAGTAAACAGAAAACAAAAAAAATGAAGTCATACTAACAAAACAGCTGTGGCCTAAATATGGACATGTTGATCATCTGCTACCACACAAGACATAACAAGCAATGTAAAGTCAAAAATGAATTGTTATTAACATATAGCACAAGTACTCAATATCATCTTCTAAAATGTTTTGGAAAGGAGTTGATTTATGACGCGTTCATTTCTCTCTTACTCAGACGACAGCATACACAGGTTTCTAACTACAGCATAATTTAGTAAGTAAGGGCAGAATAGCGTCTACCTGCAGAATATGTTGGATCTGATACAGCCTTGTTTTTTTTAATGGAGGCAGAGACTTAATTGTCTCACGCTTGTTTTAGCTTGAATATATTTTGGTATGATAAATGTCAATGTATGTCAAAAAATGCCCTATCTCACAATGTTAAAAAAAATGTAAAATAACTGATCTGTCCCTTCATTCAGTTGTTCACCAGATGGTTATGGTTTCTTTCTTGGCCCATGCTCCACACTTCCATCGGTCCTGTAGTTTTTGTGTAATCCTTCTGTTAGAGGGACAAACAACCAAACAAACGGGAAAGAAGACAGAACTTTCTTGGTGGAGGTAAAAACATGCTGCAAGGAAAGAACAGTAGGTGGTGCTGTGGATCATTTCTGTTTGGTTCATCCTCCACCAGAGAGGAAGGATGACGCGGAAGTATGTTAGCTGCGGAAGAGGACTTGAAGATGTAGCAACTACAATAATGCACCAGCAGCTGTCAGAATACTAAATTACTAGCCAAGCAGCTAGAAATAAGTAACATTTTACAATGCCATGGGTAACTGCTGGGCATTCTGTGTCGGGTTCTTCAGGAGAGAAGCCAACAGGATCCAGAGGGGAGGCGGGTAGGTGTAACAGGAGAATAGCTCTGTGAGCTAGCTAGCATGAAAGCATAATCGCCGTATCCGGTCACTGCTAACGTCAGCTAACACTTTTTAAGCCAAAGTCTGATGCTTCCGTGTGCCTAGTGAGTCTTTTTGAAGCTGCGTGTGTAAGCCCATTAACTGACAGCAAAAAGGCCTTGTCGTACAGTACTTTGAAGGGGTCTGTATCTGTCGTCTCTGGGGGGGTTAGTCAACCTGCAGTCAGCCAGTGGCAGCAGAGGTTGAGACCACACCCCTATTGTCATCAGTCAGGACATGTAACCAGCCCGCTCGATAATTTGTCCAGCAAACTAGAACACTAGCATGAAGGACTGACTACACAGCTGGATTGTGTTTGCTAGTCTGATTAAAGAAATTCAATGTCTTAGGTGTTCTCACGTTATTTACAGGCTGTTACGTCACCATATTATAGTCCATATACATCTTGTAGCTGATTATTTATCAGGTAATTGTTAATATATGCTCAATGAGCAGGAAGAATTGGGGCAGAACATCTCTAACATAAGCCTGAGTAAGATTACAATGAACAGTGGAGTTGATTAGTCAGTGATGTCACAAAAAGTGCTTCTTATCTTCTGTCAAAGCATTAGGTTAATTTGAGACCCTTAATGGAATGCAAATGTGAGTATTTGTCTGTGTGTGTGTCAGCCCTGTGATTGACTTGCAACCAGTCCAGGGTGTACTCCGCCTCTCGCCAAATATCTGCCGGGATTTGCTCCTTCGCAGTGACCCTGCAACTGGATGAGTGGTATAGCGAATGGATGGATGTTGGATCTTTCCCCTGCAAGTTCATCTCGCAACTAGGTCATGTGTTACTGTCACTGACCCTTAGACTGACCCTTATATAGTAACAGCGAATTATTACTAAAGATTAAATGTTTTTTGATCAGCAAGAAAAAACTGTAGCTCAATCATTTAAAATGAGGTTTCAGAACAGAGCTCGATATACTAGATGTGTATTAGAGAGGACATCAGACGTTTTCCAAAGACTTTACTGACTCTGCTAAGTTATTTTTAAGAAAATCGGCCGATATGTTGATGTGGAAATTTTACACTCCTCAACAATTACCGGCCCCAAAATTTGAGTATTGTTCTTTAGGCTCTTGTGTGAAATTGAGGCTTTCTTGTCACAAGGTTTTTTCTTTCAGGCCACCAGCATGATCTCATCCTACAGCTCCTGCTCCTCGGCTTGTTAGATTTGATGACGAAGCTTTAATCTCCCCTTGCAGTTGACTGAGATGAAGAGTCCTGAAGCAGGTTTTAGATAATTGCCAGTGAGTTCATATTCTCCTGATCATTCTTACAGGTCAAAATACTTCCGCAGCAGCACTACAGGGGAACATTACACAATCGAGGTGCGATTCCTACTCTTCCGTTCTTTTGACCATTAACTGTATCATTTCAGTTGACTAAATTACCTTTTTGTCTAATTTTTCAGTTTGAAAATCTGGTAGAAAGTGACGAGGTAAGTTTGATTGTGTTACTGATGAATCAGTTTATATTAAATTGCTTTCAGTTACTAGATAAGTTAAATTAACATGTCTATTATTGATCTTATCATTCAATTATACTGTAACAGACTGAGTAAAGTGTTTTGTAAAATGAAGTGTTTGTTTAATTGCAGGCTGAGAGCCCACAGCCTTGCCCGAGGTAAGTGGATGTTTGAGTGTACTTTAAACAAATTATCATAACAGTGCCATTTCAGATAATTGTTTATCCTGTAGAAATGTGTTTAAAGGATGTTGTGTTGTGCTTTTGTCAGGCCCATTAGTGACGATGAGATCAAGCACCTCAGGGAACATCACTACACTGCAATCTCAGACAAGCAGATCCTCATCGACAAGAAGCTGCAAGCAGAGGTCAGATGCAATTAGAAAGAGCATCTTTAGAGGGATCTGTTCAGTGTGTTGTCTGAGGGAATCAGCCGCCGTTGTTTTGTTTCATATTTTAGACGTACTTTATTTTTTAATTTGCTGCATTGTTTTTTCTGTTTTGTAATTTTCTGTTTTGTTTCATTTTTTTTATTTCTGTTCAGTTAGAGGCACAAGAGGAGAAGTTAAAGCTAGAAGAGGAGGCTAGAAATGCCGCCCAACGTGAGGCCTCCAGGCTGGCACGTGAACGAAAGTTGAAGGAGGTGAGGCGACACTGAGTGCTCCTCCCTTCTGCCAGTTTACCTTACTGCTTGACAAAACAACCTCTCCTTTAAGCTACAGAGCCTGTGCAAAGGCTGCGCAGTATTCTCACGTCCTCTGATCCACATAGGGATACAGCTATTTTTCTGCTCCGTCCTCTTTGTCCCAGTGCTTTGCACCCCTATAATTAATTGACCATTGTAAGTGGCTTTGAGTAAGGACTGTCTTAGTGCTACTCACATGACTAATGTAGGAGGTGTAAAGTATTTAATATCACTAGGGCTGGGCGATATATCCATTTAATTTGAATAACTTGGGTTTTTGTTTTTGAATGATGTGAAAATGCCTAAATTACAAATTTGAGATGAGTGCGCCCTCTGCTGACGTGCCAGCGCCAGCAGTTCTCTGTTGTTACAATAGAAGCATATCCTACTGCTGTTTCTTTGGAGATGAGCGCGCGTCTGAGCCTTTCCGGGAACAACAAGCTTGAGTAATGCCAGCAGAAGCCACTTAAGTCGACAAAATCAAAAACAGGAAGGCTCGTCACGTTACACCAGTCACATGGGAAAGGTTCAGTTTCCTTCGCGGATTAAACCACCGTGCTGTGTAAAGAAGAACTCTGTTAGAACTGAAAGTTGCATTACGTCAAATATGTTCAACTTGTTTGTTTGTAGTAATATATTCATTATGCATATGTCTCTCCAGTCATCGCCCATCAATGTTTTTTTTATTTTTATTTAAATAATTTAACACATAATGCACCTTGACAACTTTTCTTATTCTTCTTTTTTTCTTATTGTTTTCGTTTGACATGACAGATGTGCAGCATCATTATTTGATCAAATCACCCAGCCCTAACAAGCACATGTAGCACTGAGGCAAAAGGACGTCACATTCATTTGAGGTGGGCAGATGAGGATGTAATGGCAGCCAGTAGAGGATGCATAACATACAGGATGCTCATATTTGGAGTCCTGCGCTGCCAATAGACATAAAACTGAAGCAGCAAATGAGATAAAAAAGGCCCATTACAATAAAATATTGGTATCCAACATTAGCTATCATAAACATTTGGAACATTGCAATGCTATTGCAGAACAGTGGAACTGTTGGTTCAGTATCTGGCACAGTTTCAAGCAAAGGCCTGATGCACTTTCTTAATAGTTCATCAAATAAAAATGGGACTGTTACGAAACAAAAGTATGACCGCCATGGTTGAGAGTTCTTTATTGCTTTCTGTGCCTCATTCCGCTGCCTCTCTTATGTTGCTTTGTTTGTTAGTTATTTGCTCACATATTTCTTGGATGGCAACAACAAGTGTTTAATTTATTAATATTGTCTCTTTTTTTTATCCCGAAACTATGGTTTTGCTTGATCTGTGGTGTTTTTGTTTGCAGCTGTCTGCCCAGAGGACACGGGGGAAAGCAGATGGCTCCGGCAGTGAAATTCGACAAAGCAAGTGAGTCACTGAAGTTCTTTAGACAACAGCATAATTGTGGAGCTGAGGTCATGAGTTTGGTTTGATTTTCTTTTATAACCTTCCAGTAGTATGCTTTATTCACCTCACTTGGTATCAGTTGTAAATAGACATTTGCACATCAATCCCAAACTGCACTTTCAACGACTCAATCAGCGCCTCTCAAAGATCTATGACACTGTCATGTGATGCTACGTTGTTATCAGAAACGCATCACACACCACATTGTTGTGTGACTTGATCTTAAAGCACAAATGTGCATCAAGTCTCACAATTAGTGCTCAACTAGTTGCCACTGTCCCAGAAGAGAGAAACTCACAAATCCTCGCACATTACTTGTGTAATGAAAGAATGCGTCATTAAAAAAGCTGAGTATAGGAGCACCTTTCATTGCCTCCAAAAACCGTAACGAGAGCAGTTTTGGGACAAATTATCTTCAGATTATCTGCATTTGTATCATGTCTTTCATTCATGCATTTCTTTTTCAATGGAGAGAGTGAATGTCTTCAGGCACACCAAGTCCCAAGTTTTTTTCCTACGAAATTGGCGCACGTCTGAAAATGAATCCAACCTCGCGTGTCAATCACGTTTATCACCATCTAAAAAGAGTCATCCATCAATGATGTTGGAACATGTTTGATTTCCTGCATATTTTTGGAGCATCATGCACCACCTAGGTTGCAAAAGTCATGACGCCATATTGGCATCTGGTAAACAGATCCACATCTGTCAGCACAAAGCACTTAACAAAATAGAGAAATAGATAATGGCAGGTGATTGGAGAACAGATGAGATTTTGAATGGCAGGTACGGATCGTAAAACATAAGATTTATGAATGATTGCGTTGTGCTCGAGGCTGAACGATAGCTGCATGCTAGTCTCATTCATTTATTAGCCCCGTGTACAAATGGCGCAAGTGCAGCTGTTGGATAAAACTTTGCCGAAATAAAGTGACACATTATGTCTCGTATTGGACATTTTTCCAAGGAATAGAATGATAAAAACGCATCTGTCTCTGTATGCAAGATTCCTGCGCTTATCTGATTACGGATTTAAAAAACACATACGAAAAAATCTAACTTGGTTGGAAAAGGCCCCAATATTTGATTGTCATCTTGACCTGTTTCAGACAAACGACTGGGGAGGGTTTCGACACCTACATCCAGAATGTGAAAGCCCAGTCAGACGCTTTCAGGAGCAACAGTGAGTGAACCCCCGAGACTTCTTCATTTGACCTCTAACAAAGGCAGATACATAACATCTGTGCTAGTAATAAACTAAAGCGTTGACACTGTCACATTTTCATGAAGAATTCAAGTGACATAGATTCTGTTTATTCACTGTGTTTTTGTTTGCAGGACTTCCGTCTGACACAAACGTGGTGACTCCTAACACGGAGTGCAGCTGGGATTTCACCACCAAGACCCGCTCAACAAACGATGACGGGACCTCACTGGATCTAGAGTGGGAGGATGAAGAAGGTGAGAGTTCACTTTTTGCTCAGTTTGGAAAGTTTTCTTTAGCTATGCTGATTCATTTCCTGTCGGGTGTAACCTTTGACTCACCAGCCGATGAGTTAGGTTCAGTCACAAATCCATCAATCCTCCATGCAAAGATTAAGTCAAAGCTCTCTTTGCCTTAATTTCAGAGCTGCATTGTTCCCAGCTAAGGTTGATTCGGTTGTCAGGCCCAACAGTACTCCATATATGTATTAGACATAATTTAAAAACACTGTGCCAATGTATAAATCCAAGATATGAAACAAGTAACAAATTCTTCATTCTGCATTTTTAATTAGTATTTAAAATAATCTGATACTGGAATACTCCCTGTAGCAGTGTTTAACTCCAAAGAAGTTGGTAGCGTTCTGCTGTCAGAATTTGAACCCATGTCATCACATGACATAGGAATCAACCGAGCCCTTCCAGCCTGGGAGAGGTCTCGGACCGAGGAGGACATCCTGCGTGCAGCCCTGAAGCCCGGCAGCAAGCAGATGTACAGTGGCCCGACCTCAGCTTCTGAGGACTCCAACGCACTGGAGTGGGAGAATGATTTTGTGAGTACCCATCCAGAGGACAACGCAGACACTGAATTTGACGGGTTTGTCAATCCTGTGTTAGACACTCCCTCTGAGGCCGCTTCTGACTGTGGCAACAGGTTGGACAGCCAGGACAGATAGTGTCCAGCAACAAAGGAGATGATTCCTTCGCCCTCCTCATGTCAAAGCTCACCAGCTTTTCGCCTCATGAAATGGAAATTGACTCACCTGCTCTTCATATCTCTACAGAATACGTTGTGATCTCTAAACTAGAGCGCAGTGTTTTTACATCACATCGTTTTTTCAGTGCCTTCATTTACTGAATTTGCCGACCATGATGTTCATTGTAGCTGACTAATCACCACCCATGACCATCTGTTCAATAAAATCTTACTTTCAGTGCCCAGGTGATCATAGAGAACCTACTGAGTTGCCAAATTACTGGAAGTAAAACTTTGTTGTAAAATGTTACAGATGCTTTAGACAGACCAGTGTATTGCAGTCACTGAATCATGAAATAGGACCTGTTATCATTTCGTTATTTTCTGTCACATATAATTGCACTGGGGCGATTAAACAAGGGGCGGTGATATACACTCCATCAAGAGTGATAAGTAAATTGATCAATATAACTTATTTTGCATGAACAAACCCCAATCGTCTCCCTCTCCAGCTCATAAGCAGCCTGGATGCATCATCGACAAGTTTCACTGTCACCACCACCAAAGAAACAACATCGGCAAGCTCCTTCCAAAAATGTTGCAAATCACTGTTGAACGATAATGATGGTTTATGACTTGTCAAACGTTGTGGTTAAAGTCTGGTTCAGTTTAGCTATAAAAACACTTGGTTTGGATTAAGGAAAGATCTTGGTTTGGGTTACAAAACAAGAAAACACTGCTGTTTACACTCATACATACGCAACTATTGTTGACCTAGTGGCCGACCGTACTGTACTTAGGTACAATACTACCTGGCACTGGCATGTAAAAGCTGTCCCTATAAACAAAAGTTCCGGGTTCCAGACTGCTCTGAGCACTCTGTTTTCAACATTTCTTTTTTCTACTTTCATGATGACTGATTTCAGGTATTCACTGTCTCAAAGAAGCACGGGGAAGCACCGGCTGCGTGCCTGTCAGCAGGCCTGTCAGCAGGCCTCCAGAAGAAAGTGAGCTTCTAAGGAGGGAGGCATTAAAGAGACAGGAGCTAAATCAGTTTGTTAATTTATTCAGAGGTTTTTTCAATCACACCAATTCTCTCTCTTTCAGGAATGCCCTGATCACATTCACACAGTTACAGTGGTGCAGCTTCGGCTGCATAAAGGTCCAGTATAGGATCAATAAGGATCAATTTTTGAACTGCTAATCATACAAAGCTTCTCTTTTGGAGTCCAAATGATGAAGAAAAATACAGATCTGGAAATTAAAATAAAGAAGGCCAATCCAACCTTTTGGCACCCCAGTCGAACTATCTATCAGCATTGAACACTTCACTGCAGTGACTGGAGACTATCTGCAGTTCTGGGACCAGTGCCTTGCTCAGTAGCAATGGCAGGATTATCCCTGCATGTGATTTTAGGTTTGTGTAAGCGTCACACAGAAAGTTCCCACTTGACCCGCAATTCCACTCATATCCTCCGTTCACTGTCATTGCATGACGGAAAAAAAGGAACCAAATTAAAAATTTGTTAGAGGGTTGTTGATTAAAGTAATACAAA
Source organism: Macroramphosus scolopax (assembly GCA_901007825.1). Taxonomy (NCBI): domain Eukaryota; kingdom Metazoa; phylum Chordata; class Actinopteri; order Syngnathiformes; family Centriscidae; genus Macroramphosus; species Macroramphosus scolopax. The sequence continues at coordinate 74,999 of CAAKHC010003319.1, read as the reverse complement.
AATGTATTAGACTAGACTGTTTGGGGGAATCAGCACTTGTCTGTCACATGTATATAATCACTGTTTTCACATCAGTCTCTTCCTTTTCTTCAGTTACTCGGGGGTGAGAGTGATAACTGAAAGTTCTTCTGAATGTTAGATTCATTGCACAACAATATCATTGTGATAAATGTGGAAATTATCAAGCAGCACAATCAAACAGGGCATGCTTTTTATGATATACTGTCAGTGCATGCACTCTGCGGAGACGTGTTGTGCTAATTACAGGAGCCTCTGCTACAGGTTGATAGTAGGGTTTCTGTGCTGTCAGACCTGATATGATATCGGCAATATGGACATGTGAAAAATCCTGCAGAACGGTGTAACTATAATCCTCTGATATTATATTAATAGATTCATAAAAGGCTCAAAAAACGTCCATATAAAATTTACCATCTCAGGGCTAACGACCACAAACATGTCCAAAACATTTGAAAACTCTTTCACTGTCCTTTTTTCAGTACAATTCTGTTCTTAATTCACGTACATATTTCTACTAGTGACAACAAGAAACCTTTGAAGAAGACATAAGAAAGCACACAATGTCTCAGGCCTGGTCTCCTCTGACATGTTACGGTACTTCTGGGTTTCAACTGGACTCATCATGAGCAATATTAGGCAAATGCAACAGCCTGGAAAGTACATCAATAAGAATATAAATAAAGAACGAAGATAGTCACAAACAACATGTTTTGTCTGATAGATACGAGAGAAGATCATCCTTTATTCGGCCCAAGTATTCGTATCAAGTATATGTCAGCGATAATCTATCAATAACTGACAGCACCTAACTGGAAAACTGGCTTTTATGAGAACAAATTTGTGCTGTTCAGAGGCTGATTGAATCTTTTGGCAAATATTCGGAGACTAATTTTGTGTATCACTCATCCAATCAAGTGGTGCGAAGCAAAATGAAGCAGCCAACGTGATGAATTGATCCGACACACATGGGAGTAGCATCCAAATATACCACCAGTGAAGCATAGCGAGACAATCTTTCCTGAACTAACAAGATCTGTTCGCCTGCTTGAAAAGGTTAAATGTTCATATTGGCTTATTTCTATTTCTTGATTGGCATTTTGCCTTTTTATTGGGTATTATACAGTGTCGTGGTAGACAGGAATCATTGTGGGGGAGGCGGGGCGCCCAGGTACGGCTCATTTTAATTGTTAGCTTAAATTATTTTGCTTTTATTCAAAATACAAGTTCTTTTTGAGTGTTTATTAAATCTGATATGAACAGTCTGAACATTTAAATGACTGCTGCTTGTGACTGCAACTACTGTAAGCAATATTTCTGGAAATTGCCTGAAAAGGACCAAGAACTCTGTGGCTTCAACTTTGTCATGTTTATGATAAAATGCTGCTCTTCAGATGAATCTGTTTTGTCTGCTTTGCTTTCATTTTCTTTATTATGAATTTATCCAGATGTGAAGGTTGAACAGAGTTTGCACACCAACGAATACTGGAGACTTTCTTTCATCTCAACAAAAGTAGCTGGCTGGGTTCTACTTGTGTATCTCAGATATAGATGAATGAATGAGTGTTAGCAGCCAGGACACATTCAGTGAAATGACCTTCATTATATGACAGAAGGAAGCAAATGTGCACTACTGACAATGTACGTAGAAGAGACATGTTCATTTGCAGGTTTGACGTCACCATTTAATCACCTTTTATGATTTGAATGTTGATTTTTCTTTTTAATTGTTTGAATACATGTTGCTTTGATGATATCTGATTAACCACTGTATGTTTCTGTAAGAGTTGTAACTTAACATTCCTTGTCACAATAAGCCTAAGAAAACAAATATAGAAAATTGTCTTGGCTCCACATTTATTGACTGTAATGACTCCCAGGGTAACAAGACCAGCTGGGATTGGTACATTTTAAGTCTAAAAGTTTGTAAAATAAGTGTTAATATGCTTTTTAAAACAATATTTCATGCTGGCAGAATGTTTTTTTTTTCAACTCTGGAGATATTTTAAGTACAAAATACCAAGAGAGAAAAAGTACAACTAATCACATTATATAGTAAAAACAGCAGATCGGAGCTGTCGATGAAGAGCTTGGAAAGTCTGAACACCACATTGTCACCACTGAATATGTTCTACCAAGGTGAAATATCACTCTGAGAAGAGGTAATGCTGTGAACCTGAGAGCTGCGGCACACTGAATCGTGCGAGTTTCTTGGATTTTGATCCATCATCGATCATTTTGTACAACATGGCATCAATGTGGTCCAGAGGTTTGGGGTCTAGTATTCGTCCTCCCATAAAATTGTAAGCTCATCCATCAAAGATATTGATTTATACTCTAAACTAAGTCCTATCTTATGGAAGCTGGTGCCACTAACTCATTCGGAACAAACCACCAACAGGACAACATGTTGAATGTTTTCATCTCAGACATCCTGCATTATTGAATTTCACTTGTGGTGGACGAGTGAACACTTGTTACTATCTCTTTTTCTTGCTACAAATGAGTCCAGAAGCAGGCAACATTAACACTGTATTATATCCTTAAATCTGTTGTCTCCCAGCGTGTTAGACCACATATATCTGACTGGGATTGAGTTTTTGTTCTCAGTGAACAGGGAGTTTTCTGACACAAGTAGAACAGTAAAAAAAAGATGGTACTGAACCCATTTTCAATAATACATTTTTGGAGACTGCATATCCATACTTTGCAATGTTCTGTAATCCATTTGCTGACAAGTGAATCCTAACAAAGGACTTACGATTTTAAAAGTGATGTAATACCACTAATAAATAGTGTGGTAACTCCAGATGTTCCATGAATGAAGATGTCCGATACATGCAGGAGGTCTAACCCCTTCTGAAGTAACTATAAAGAGTTAATGCAACAATGTGATGTATTTTCACAATTTTTGGTGTTATCATTACACAAGCAGTTGCTATGAGCTTCATACGGA
>CAAKHC010003319.1:33830-72005 GCA_901007825.1 Macroramphosus scolopax | reverse complement strand
TGAATGTATTCACGCAAGTGTAATCACTCATCTGGCCCCAGACACTGTTTATCACAAAACCAGACTAAACCGTGTATAGGAACAAAATAAACAACGAAGGATTGTGGGACCTTGTTTGCTACTATAGAGACTCAATAGCTTTACAAGATGGCTCTGGTTTCACTGGCAGCTTCGAATGAATGAAATTGCATTCTTGCATCATCATGTCATCTATTGTTTTGGGGGTTAATGATGGATTATTCCAATATTACTGGACCAAACATCAGGGTTTGAGTTTTTTGCATTAGTAGACGGGACACAGTCACATCATCTTTTCATTACCATCAATCCAAACTGCAAACTGCATTGCGGCAACATTGTGGCATGTAGTCATTTCCTGCTGTCTGAATTCAGTATTTTTGATGGGAGACTAACAAAAAATATATAATATTGCAGAAACAATTTAACAGAAATGTAAATGTCTTCCAATGACCAATGACAAAATCTCTCCTGGTTTGATTGTCATTGTCATCGTATACCTGGTTTTCATGGCAGAGCTGTATCTACCTTACACACCAATAAGTGAAATACTATTTTACAAAAGGATTTTTTTGTAGCAAGCAGCACTTTTGAATAATGTCTACTTGTGTATTCTTTATTTATAGAATGTAAATGAAGTTTGATTGCTAAGTGTTATCCCCGTTGATTTAAGACAGGTCACTCATGCTCTGTTTATCATAAAAAATAATTAAAGTAGTGTGTGTTGCCCCCTAGTGTCCTAACATGGCCACTGCGTTGTATATACATTCTGAAGCCTGGATCAAGAGAATCCGCACATTGAACACTATCGTGCTGGAGCGTAGCGGTCCGTCTGCAGACATGCGTGTGGAACAGAGGTTACTGGTTTGATTAATTAAATTAATTAACATTGCGGACACTGGTGGCGCTTCAAACAACTGACTACAAAGGACAACAATACACAACAAACCCCAGTGCTCCAGACAAAGTGGAGCCAGCAACTTGTGAGGCGTTCCAGAACCGCAGCACGACCTACGTAAGAATTCAAACTTCATACACGGAAACATCGGGGTCTTTTCGAAACAACAAGCGATTACTTTTATGCAGATAAGTGTTCAGATTTTGATGCTACGCAGATTTTATGATTGCGATAATATAGCTCTAACTCTTAAAAAGTTTGTTTTCCGACCTATGCGCAGGGACAGCGAATACATGTTGTGGGAAAGTGCGCTCTGGATTTTAAGAAGAACACTTCTTGTTTAACAGCATATACATATATTGATTATATTCAACTTAAGAGCAGTATTTTGGGACACCGAGTCACCAAACTTTAACAGCTGTAACGTCAAAGCAGGCACTAGTTTTTGAGTAAAGCGGAGGGATATGTGCTCCGCCTCTTCAGCCTGCTTGTCTCCAGGTTCTGGAGGACATGGTATGGGCCGGGGAGAGTGACATGAGAAGCTGCGGAAAACGGGAGGAAATCTTTAAGATTGTATGAAGTGAAACCTTGGACGCCCACAAAAACTGACTGTAATGTATCGTGGCTAACGTTAAAAGGTACGTGACTAAACGTCGGCTTGTCTAGCCGAAGGGAGGGTGTTTAATTAGTAGAATTGAACTACTGTGAGCTTCATCAGCAGGGTACGCTGAGCTCGCCACTATCCCTCGGAGGGCTGGGCTAACAGCTAGCATAGCATAGCTTCAGTGGTGAAGTTCAAAAAGTTTGTGGAATGGAGGAAGAGGGGGAATGGTGAAGAAACGGAGACTGGTTGTGAACAGGTCGAAAGCGTTTGCGGATAAAGTTATGTTTAAACAGATATATTTCTTACAACGTTAGACTGTATAGTGTCTGAGGCACCCGATAGGTTATAACTTTAGTCGAAGCAAGTAGTGTTCTGTTCACGTTAGTGGAGCTAGTTAGCATATTCTCGAGGTTACTTGGATGAGCTTTCTACAAACCGAGGTTACCTAATGCTGTTGTAGTGTATTTTATCACGACTGCTTTTTTTCATAGCACATTTCAAACAGGGTGCCTCTACGATAATTTTACAGCTGTAAGGGAATTTGTCTAACGTTAGGTGCGCCTCTCTGAATCCCCTTTCTCTTCCTCTGGGTGGGGGTGCTCACTGGTCAACGAGTCGCTCTTCCATATTGCCTGTTGCCTGCATTACACACTTGTCAATCTTGGACAGATTTCACATATTTGAATAGATAATAACCTTGTTTTCTGACCGAAGTTTTAGTGCAGATCTTTGAAAAGCAGAAACTTTGGCATGACTTTAGTTAATGCCCGTGAGGGAGGGCCAAACTGTGGTAGATAGTTATGCAGTCTACTATCAAAGCTTCCTGTTTTGTCTGGATTGCCTTTGACTTAAGAAAAAACATTTTGATTCTGAGCATCATTTGGCTCATTTCCGATGGTTTTTAAAAAACACTTTTCTAAAACTTTTACACTTACCAAAAGTGTGTATGCCATGGGAATTGCATCAGAACAACTTTCTGTTGGACAACAGTCATGTGAAAATTACAACATTGTGATCACACAATATTTGAGTTTGGAGGATGCTTTCAAATGTTTGCAACAATGTACAAAAGGTGATGTTCATAATTTAAATGACCTGTCATAATTCACGGTTAATCTTAGTTTTGGTATTAATCAATAAATTGTATGAGTTACTCCCCCAACCCCCCTTCAAGAGGGTTGTCAATGCACTGGAGGTTTATTTGAGTCTTAACCTTTGATGCTGCCAACACAATGAGCTATCAGTGTGAAATGTTATCTGTTTGTAGGGATGATCAGCTTTATCAGGTCGGTTAGTCATCCAGATGCAAATCATCCTTTGTAGTTGTCTGTTCAGGCATGTTGTATCAAAGGTATGCTCCTTATACAGTATGTTTCAGCGGGATTGGAAATAATGTTGAAATCTACTGCTTGTCATTGCTCACCCGCAACAATGAGCTGATGAATCAATGCTGATCAAGTGTGAAAGAGATCTAGCTGCGTCTGGGTCTGACTAATCAGGCATCGTTGAGAACAGTCTGGGCAATGTTAGAAAAACAAAATTTATAGGCTGATAATGTCTTGTGTCTATCCTATTTTGGGGGTTTCCCTCGACTTTCATGTGTATGGAGAACAATGAACCATGGAAGTGGGTGCAGTGCTTTTGGACAGCTGTGTGCTGCAAGGGAGGGATCGAAGCAGAGATGGGATGAGGCAGGAAGCAGCTCTTTGTGGTCACATCCTTCTCTACTAGGGCCTGTTTCACAAGCCCCCAAACAGCTGCTGCTGCAGGCTACATGTGTTTGAGTGTGCTTGCTGGGGCTGTATGATAAAGTCTCTAATATCATTGAGAGTGGATGTACACGATATGTAGATCCGAAGTATCTGTGTGCTGAATAAGAGGCATGTGAGGACACTGCCAAGGCTCTCTGTGTGTTTATTTATGAATATAAAGAATGCTGCCTTTCTAAATGTCAAAATAAAATGTTACTGATCCCTACATGTCTCTGTTCTGATTTGCAGAAGCCTGTTGGACAAAATACTGACTGTGCACAAGTTGGTAGGACAGCCTATGTCCAGGTGAAAAGGAGCTGGGAGTTGTTGAGGACAACTGGTCACGTTATTTTGTAGCCTGTCAGCTTGCTCTGTTAAGATCCGCCGCGCCTTGTCTGTTGGACAGAAATCCTGATCTCTGCTTCTGCAGATTGCACCTCCTCCCTCCATCAGTGGTGGTGACCCCACTCCGGACAGCTTGCTGCAGGGCCTTCCTGAGCAGCAGCAGCTGCGTCCTGCCTGCTGACTCCTCTCCCTCCCCTGCTTCCTGTCCTTGGTCAGACAAGGCTAAAGCCTCCCTACCCCACCCCTCATCTCACACCCACACACAAGTGGTTTTTCGCGTTGCCCACACAAGCACACACCATTTTTAGGCTGCAAATTCTTGTTGGAGATCATCGACAAGGGACTTGGAGACCTCCTGATCTCTCTGGAGGGACCAGCCGCCACAGATTTCCTCCCTGTTATCCTACACTACAATCTCCAGCATGACCTCTATGTCCAGTCTCTTCTCCTTCACAAGCCCGGCAGTCAAACGCCTGCTCGGCTGGAAGCAGGGAGATGAGGAGGAGAAGTGGGCAGAAAAGGCAGTTGATGCTCTTGTGAAAAAGCTGAAGAAGAAAAAAGGTGCCATGGAGGACCTGGAGAAAGCCCTGAGCTGCCCAGGGCAGCCCAGCAAATGTGTTACCATTCCAAGATCACTGGACGGACGGTTACAGGTTTCCCACAGGAAAGGTCTTCCTCATGTAATCTACTGCAGAGTGTGGCGCTGGCCGGACCTCCAGTCCCACCATGAGCTCAAGCCCTTGGAGGCGTGCGAGTATCCATTTGGCTCCAAACAGAAGGAAGTCTGCATTAACCCATACCACTACAAGCGTGTGGAGAGTCCTGGTAGGTACTTGGGCTGTTTTCAAACAAGGTCGTTATAGATTATTGAGTTAATTTGATGTATTTTGTTATGGTGAAAGCGCAATGTTTTACACATACTCTTAACTACATGATCATTTATATTAACTATGTAGGAGCTATTAAAACAAATTCTAATATATATATATGTATCTATAATTTCTTAACAAATGATTTATTCTCATACATTCTACTATTCTGTAACTGAAAAACAAGTATGGTTTTAAAGATCTACATCATGTAGAATTGAAATCCTTATGACTAGATAGCAGAAAACACAGGAGCTATTCGAATCAGAGTGGAGCTGTGCACATCCTTTTGCTACAGCTCTGAGTAAACTGCGGATATGGTAAGCAAATCCACAAAGGTCAGGAGGCTGTCATCACACAGGCCTGTTCCCCCACTCCCTCCATTTCACAGAAAATCAATATCACTAGCTCTTTTGGAGTCTTATTAGATCATGTGCCTCAGGCACTCTAGATGGGGTGTGGCATCAGAGTGGCTTGCTTAATGTATAAAATGTTCACACTGAACTTCCAGTTATTTCTCATCACCGCCCCCTGTTTTTCTCTGTTTGTCATCCAGTGGATGACCCTTAGGGGACAGGCCTTCTGACACAAGGCGAGTTTGGGATTGCCAGCTCTGTATTGACTGGTCCTAAGATATGGATTACATGTCGGTTAAAACTACCCAGTGAAGCAAAGCTTGCTGGGTAGTTTTCTAGATGCGTCCTGTGCAGATCCAGGCACTCAATTATGTTGCTGCATAAGAGAATGTGACATTATTTGGCAGCACCAGTACAAGATACTGAGTTTGGCAAAATGCACAGATTTTCTATGCTCCAATACTACGGTCTTTAGGATGTAACAGTGTAGAACCCATTCACCTACTAAGCCAAAATTGTCTGTCGTTTTTGTGGTAAGGACAAATACTGGTGGCAGCAGGTTGTATGAGATCTACCTAAATCTATGTGAGTTCTTTAGTTATCTTGAAGACCAAATCAGTTTTCCCTGCATTCTGTATACTTACAAAGATTGTTTGGGAGGACAGACCCTCAACTGTGTTACAATTCTGTTCAATTGAGTAACTTCAGTTCCGACAAAGCCAACAGAGTGATTTCTCATCTCTCCAGAGGGTCAAGACAATTTCAGGAGTTGCTTTCTCCCATTTAAACGTACATATGATAATATTTATATTTTTAAACCAGGACCACCAGCAGTACAATGAAGAAGCTTGTAAAAAATGTTGCTGTTGTATTTCAATGCAACCTTAATGTTGTATTGGCAGATACCCCCAGTTAGAAAGCTTGGACTGTGGCAAAAAGACTTAACACTTGTTGCTTTAGAAAGTGCAGCCTTGGAGCCATGATGGTTGACGACAGTTTGTGGATTCAATTAAAGCTGCGGAAATGCACACGATCCATTTGGCAATGCTGAAAATGAAAATAAATATGAATGGCCTCTGTGGAAATATCTATCAAGGTTTCAGGAGAACTTTGCAGGATTTTTAATGTTTGGTTGGGCTTTGTAATTCAGGTTAACCTGACAGATTTTATCATCATATATTTTGTTTTAAGCTGTTCAGGTATTTGTTGGTGATATTGGCTAATATAAAGTTAATTTAGACCAATTGAAATAGTAAACTTTCATCATAATAATTTGGTAAAAAAGTAACATGTCCCTGCACTGTTCTCAGGAAAGCCAGGAATCTGGTTAAATTCTCTGAACCTGCAATGATTTGCTGGTATAGAAATTGACGGTACATGTTATTATCAAGGAAAACTGTTTAAACCCAACAAAAGCTGTATTTCGGTTTTTCTGAATGATGAATGGTCCTGTTCCTTTCTCTATTGTAAATGTCAATTCACTTTCTCCTCCTCTGCCTTGTTTGATCTGTCATCCAGTACTCCCCCCTGTCCTGGTACCACGGCACAGCGAGTTCAACCCACAGCACAGCCTCCTGGTACAGTTTCGCAACCTGACCCACAATGAGCCGCACATGCCCCTGAACGCCACCTTTCCAGAGTCCTTCCAGCAGCCTCACAGTGGGGGCAGCAGCAGTGGTGGAGGTGGCGGGGGTGGCTCTTTTCCCATCTCTCCCAACTCTCCATATCCTTCTTCTCCAGCCAGCAGCGGTACTTATCCTAGCTCTCCTGCCAGCTCGGGGCCCTCCAGTCCATTCCAACTCCCAGGTACGCCATATACGCTGATGTACCCGACCCTGACTAGGAAGCCATACTATTGTGTTCGTCTCTCTGTTATCAAGCCTAAAAGATGCACATCGACAGTCACGGCCTTCTAGTCTCGGCAGTTTTGTTTTTGAAATGAATGTATAAAATAACCTCTTTCATATACTGTGTAATTAATTAACAGTTAACTGAAGCTGACAGTATATCGAGTTTTGTATAATTATTATTTCAGCCAGTCGAGGCACATGTTGGGTGCAATGAATTAAACTATTTACATTAGTTAATTATAAGTAGTGCCATAAAGTTCCATATTAAAACACTTGTTGGAGTTTAAACCCATGCAAGATACTCTTATTCACCATTTGACAAAAAATGTTTCAAGCTTCCTAACTGTACTCTAATCAGGTCGATTTTATTACATTCATCCAAATGAAGCTACACCCCTAAATGAGAACAAAGGAAATGCCAAGTAAGCAGTGCCCACCAGAGCCAGGGCTGCTGGATGCTGGCTGCTGTCAAGGGCACAAGCTCAGTGGACCAGACACCCTTGCTCCCTCATTGTTACTGACTGGAGACAGAATAGATAAATGCAACATGAATCAATAGCACTTAACTTTCTGCCCTGTAAATCAGTCTTTGCAGAAATACCTTTGACCATTTTGGATTATAATGGTGTGAGGATGTGGCTGCTGCTGCTGAGTGTGTCTAGTCGTCTATTCTGCTCTGTTCCACATCTGCTGACACATCCGGTGGCTGTAGGCAGTCAGGCAGAAAATGTTTTTAATGGCAATTTAGGAATTTAAGATTTCAGCTTATTTGTGCAGTAAAACCCTGATTGTTTTTATAATTGTGAGCTCAAAGGCATCATAATTCTTCATTTTCTCTCTGCCACCAAAGTTTAGGGTTTCAGCAGTTTTTTTTCCTGTTTGTCATTGTAGACTTGAAAAGCTCCTATTGCATCTCCGTGGGGAATAGGTTAGCATGTGGCTGCTCAGCAAATGAGAGATATGTGAAATCTGACACCTTTCCCAGGGTACAGATTGTGTGATGATTGTTCCAATCATTAGTGTGTGTGTGCGTCAAGAGCATTTACCAGAAGCGACTGGTCTCATCCTCACTAACCGCTCTCTTATTGTCCCAGCTGACACCCCACCCCCAGCCTACATGCCCCCTGATGAGCAACTGGGCCAGGAGAGTCAGTCAATGGAAACGAGCAGCAGTCTGGTTCCACCGAATATCGCCAGAGGAGGTGAGCAGTGCATTGGTATGGGCGTGTTAATACCGGGTATCCAGTGATGAAACTATGACCAGGATGTCCAGTTTGAAGGTTTTAGGAAATAAGACGCTGCAAAGCAGTTGTACCAGCAGTGATTATTTGCACTGAACTATAAAATTCACTGCAGCAACACTGATTCTTTTGCATGTACATTCTTATGTTGTGTACAGCTGGTTGTCATTGCAATGGCACAAAATCTGAGCCTTAAACATCTAATTCACTGAACTGCCATATTTCCTTCTTCGGACGCAGTCGTTAGTGGTACTCAAGACACACCAACATATTATTTTCATTGAGATAAATGACCTGTATTTTTATGAAACATTATGTTTTAGTGGTATATTTCATAATCCTAAATCCTAATTACAGGGAGGCTTTATAAAAATATATCATGAGAAATATGATATGGAACCAGCCTACATAAGACTTTAATTATCAAACACTAATAGAGTAAAATTCAATACCATCTACATCCAAATACTCAATGCATGGATGCCGCATACAACCCTGTCTTTCTCTGCACTGGTATAAGACAGCAACTTTGTTTCTCTCCTGTCTTTGAATGAATGAAATGTTACATTTAATGTTCCTGCTCTGTAAGATGCGCCCCCTACAGCATCTTCCACCTTGCAAAAGATTTTAGTGTTGAAAAGTGGATGCTGAAGTGTCTGACTCACCTGTTCTTATCTGACAATTTACTAGATGTGCAACCAGTGGAGTATGAGGAGCCGAGCCACTGGTGCTCTATTGTCTACTATGAACTCAACAATCGTGTAGGTGAAGCCTACCACGCCTCGTCAACCAGTGTGCTAGTTGATGGCTTCACTGATCCTTCAAACAACAAGAACCGTTTCTGCCTTGGACTGCTGTCCAACGTGAACCGCAACTCCACGATCGAGAACACCCGCCGACATATTGGCAAAGGTACGTCTCACAATCGCACAGCACAAGAGGCAGTTTGATTTGGACTATATACCTCGCAGTTCATTACCTGAGTTTCTAAAATGCTGATGATCAGTTGTTTTTGTCAACCAGGAGTACACCTGTACTACGTTGGAGGGGAGGTGTACGCGGAGTGCCTGAGTGACACAAGCATTTTTGTACAGAGCCGAAACTGTAATTACCACCATGGCTTCCACCCCACTACCGTCTGCAAGATTCCCAGCGGCTGTAGTCTCAAGATTTTCAACAATCAGGAGTTTGCGCAACTTCTGGCCCAGTCTGTCAACCATGGCTTTGAGGCCGTTTATGAGCTTACAAAGATGTGTACCATTAGGATGAGCTTTGTTAAGGTAAGATTGTCATAGTGAAATGACCTAAAGAGAGAAGAAGGTAGAACATAAACCCAGAACAGTGAATCATGTAATAAGATTGCCCATCATTCATTTTAAGTTGAAGCAAATGTCCTCCTTGCTAATGTAATTCTGTAATGTGCTCAGGGCTGGGGAGCTGAGTACCACCGACAGGATGTCACCAGCACCCCCTGTTGGATCGAGGTGCACCTGCATGGGCCCCTCCAGTGGCTGGACAAGGTGCTGACACAAATGGGTTCGCCGCTAAATCCTATCTCCTCTGTGTCCTAATTGTGGATATGTGAGAGCTTGGAAGATCCTTTTTTCTTTGTTCATCTTTTCTCCCCCCTCAGTGATTTATAATTTAAGGTGGTCTTAATGGCTGAACTGTTTACACTTACTTTGGGAAGGGATTTGAACTCTGGCTGGAAATGCGGCAGCATCAGCAGCCGGAAACTGAGTAATGTTACAAGCAAATGCCTTGAGAAAGAGAGGAAAGGGGAATACCCAGGTCGCAGTGACTACATGGACACACTACTGCTTGACAATGCTACGACACCTGCACAATTGAGGCCTCTGTTGTCAAGCTTGAATCTGTAAAATGTTAATTTTTGCATCAAATTTTATTGTCTACTCAAATGATTTTATTTCTCTGTGTAGTTTATAATGAAACAGAACTGTTTAATGGTTTGCCTCATGTCCGACAGATAAATTGGAATTTTACTGAACAATCTTCTTACAATGTTGTCTCTGTCAGATATTTACATGTAAGATGTAGACACAATTATGTTTACCATTAGGCTCAGATATAACAAATGCTTTCTTTTTTAGTCTCTACTTTAATAAATAAAAATTGAGCTGCTGTCGTTTTGAGAAAGAAATGTCTACCAACCTGATAGTTTTTGTCATGGGAGATCAATCACTGAACAAGTTTAACATGCTGTAAGCTAACATTGTGAATTTTACATCTACTGCAATAGAATTAGTCAAATGATGTAATCAGACAATGGACATCATCTTGTTTGTACTCTTGAGTTCAAATAAGAGTCGCTGCATTTTCCATACTCACTACATTAACAATATTGTGCACTTATGGATTTTGTGGAGGGCATATTCAATGTTGCTGGGGGTACCAAGGCATTATGTTGATAGATTATGACTTCATTAGCTCAGTGAATAAACAGGCTATTTGGTAACCATGTCTTTGTATTTTTCAAGCTGCTAATACATTCACATCATTTATGGCAGTTGAGGGGTTCATAGTCTTGCTCAAGGACCCCTGAAGCTGCCTCTGGAGGAACAAAGGGTCTAACCATTACTAGGGAAACAGCTGTACCTTGTGAGCCACATCCTTGTTGGCAACCAGACTTGTGAATATACATTTAGTGATTTTTTTAATAAAAGATCCATTTTAGCTCACTAACACAACCCTTCAAAGCAATTCAAAATACTTGAGTATTCATATTTGTCTGGATTGACTTTCTCTGTGAAGAATATACAATGAAGAAACGCAACGCTTCTAGATCCATAAACACTTATTTACTTGTAGTTTGAACCAAATAGTGCAGGCACCTGAAATCAAAACCGTTCAACAAAAATTGTCTACCAGCAACAATCAATGTTAAAGGGTCCATGTTCCATGATTTCCTTTCAATAGTGTGTGTGTGTGATGCAATGCATCTCTTTCATGTAGAATTTGATTATATGTTGAGGCTTGTTGAAAATGATCTCATCCCTGTAAGAGTTCTGCTTAGTACACTGACTTTCCCAGGGATAGGCAAAGTCTGTCAATCCAGAATATCTCACAGTTGCTCATTCGGGGACGTGTCTGGTGAATAGAGAAGCCCGGAGAGAACAAGGATGTTTTCCAGCTTCCAGAAACTGCACAAATGGGTATAACAATGGGATGCTCAAATTCAGCCCGGTATTAAATTGCATTAATATTCCTTTGGATTATCTTCAGCTGTGTCCCATGTCCATGACACGGCAGCCCGGACCATAACCCAACCAACCCCATGAGCCATGCATATTTGCTTGCTAGATAAAGGCCCCTCGTGGTTTAAAAAATTCACCGGTTTTTGGAATATGGTCCCTCATTTACATTCTTGATGACAAACTGTTCAGGCCTTTGGTAATCACAAGCCCATAGCAATAGTTAGCAGCAGCAAAAACCGCACATAGGTGGATACTTCAAACAAATGTCATTGATTTGGCCTATTTTGACACTTGACAAGTCTAAGTTTTGGTTGTTTGGTTAGAAGTGTTCTATTATTTTATATTTAGAATATCGCTGTTTTAGCTTGAATGTGTTTATCCTTGTATTGTTCCCAAATGTTCCCAAACTCTATGGCGGCAAAGTGTCAAATACTAACCTGCTGCGGGGCAGCATTAGAACCAATCTGAAAACTTCCTATTGGTCCACGTTAGTATGTACCGTAAATATCATAGGATGTGGTCGAATCTGCGACGTTGCTTAACACAACACATTTTCAGATAACCATAGACTTGTGTCCCTTAAAACAATATGTTCGCCATGAACAGATATCTAAGACAACGTACCCTCTAGTTGTGTTTTACACCAACCAACTAACAGAAAAGAGGCAAGAGATCAGTGACATTGCTCTTGCGTGCAATTACCGTAATAGCCGGATGTGATGTGGCTCTCAAATAGCAAGCCAAAGATAAACACGTAGCCAGACGAACAGGGGCGAGGATACTTAATATCATAGAGGGGCTGCTTAAACGATCGTAATGGAGTAGCTCGTAAGAATAAAGAGATTTAAGCAAGTAAGGAAACATCCGTCTTATCAAGTAAGGAGCAAGTCTTCCGCATACATCAAGTCGGTGAGTCCAGCAGAGT
Source organism: Macroramphosus scolopax (assembly GCA_901007825.1). Lineage (NCBI taxonomy): Eukaryota > Metazoa > Chordata > Actinopteri > Syngnathiformes > Centriscidae > Macroramphosus > Macroramphosus scolopax. The sequence goes on along the minus strand of CAAKHC010003319.1, from coordinate 59,933 downwards.
ACTGACAGCTGTAGCGTTACCAGCTAAGCTAGCGAACGTTAGGCAAAACTAGCTAGCCAACCTGATTAGCTACGTTACCTGTCTTTGATGATGAAGGGGTCTCAGGGATCAATTCATATAATTTAAACATTCCCCTGTGAGAAGTGTCACGAAGTTTGTAGGATTGCTGATACGTAGCACATTAAGTTAGCCTTAATGCTGGCGAGCTAAGTTAGCAAAAAAAGCTGCATCTTCATTAGAAAAGTAAATGTCGTTGTTTACGCAAATTTAGCTGTAACGTTAGAGAAGAGAAAAATGCATTAATTTTGCTAAGACGTGTAGCTCACAGCAAAGTGATGTGTTAGCTGCAGTTCATACCACTTACCAAGTAGCTGGCATTAATGAAAGTGAAAATTAAATCAGGAAAAAAAACGTGTTTTTAATTTTGCGCCATGTTCATTATGTGGTCCAACAAATTGTAACTAGCACTGTTAATGTGTAATCTCCAGCTGTGGATTTGAGATTTTCTGGAAATGAATGTTGTATCTATCAATTGTTGTTGTCATACAGGAGTGTAGTGGTGATAGAAGTCCCTAGAATACCTTGCCCATCAATCACTGCCAGTTAAAGTGCTGATCAGTATTTTTCTCATTAAAAGACAGTAAGAATTGAGCATCAAACAACGGACAGCTCGTCAGCTCAATGTGCTTTCTCAACAGGTTTTCCTCAAAAAGTCGAGGAGGCTCCCTGTTAGCAGCACAACTGTGGTTAATGTGAAACACTATTATTGATCTTACATGAGGCAACATCATGTTCAAAATATTTAACAGCACATTGGAAAGAAATGTGTCACCTTGTTTAGACCTTTGACTGAAGCTTCCGCTGGGGCAAGCTACTTGAATCTCAGGAATGCTACTTTACACTTGTCTAAATTAAATCCAAGTTAGTTGTAAAGTACAATGACTTGCAGAGTCTCTTCCAGTGGAAACATTTTTACTCGGCTATATACTGTATATCGTCATTTTGCCCAACCCTTTGCCATTGAAGAGAACCCTCAGATTGCAGTCTCCTTACAAGGATTATCAACATGGAGGCTTTAAAAGCTGCAAAAAAGCCTTGTGACAGCTTAGTTTAAATGTATGTTTGTAGATAAATTAGAAAAGGAAAGCTGCTTTTTTACTGCACTTTCTGGTAAAACTGATAAACTGCAGAGAGTGTTAATTCATTTGCATGTTGCTCTGCTTGATTTGTCAGCTTTCACATGCAGCAGCAACCTCACCTGTTTCCCCTCCACAGTATCTGCCGCTCAGTGCAACATGGTGCGAGCGGCCTTGGTGACTGCCACCAGTCTGGCGTTGACTGGGACTGTTGTGGCACATGCTTACTTCCTGAAACACCAGTTCTACCCGACTGTTGTCTACCTCACCAAGAGCAGCCCCAGCATGGCGGTAAGAGAGTGCTGAAATAATGCTGAAATTATGAGTTTCGGTTAATGTTCGTCCAATATTAATATATTCAAAGTTGACATTTTTGATTTTGCTGTAGTGCAACGGTACTTCCTCAAACAGAATGCCACTAATGTTTCTATTTCGTTTCTGGTTAAAGGTGTTGTACATTCAGGCTTTTGTGTTGGTGTTTCTGCTGGGAAAGTTCATGAGGAAGGTCTTTTTCGGACAGCTAAGGGCTGCAGAAATGGAGGTAGTTTTTGTTTACTGGTAACTTAATATTTGATCCATGTTCTCCGTTGTAAATGACAACAATGTATCTGATCAATCTTTTTTGTATTTGTGCATTAACATGTCATCTCCGTGTACCATCAGCATCTCATAGAGCGCTCCTGGTACGCAGTGACCGAGACGTGCCTGGCATTCACTGTGTTCAGGGATGATTTCTCCCCTCGATTTGTCGCCCTCTTCACCCTACTGCTCTTCCTCAAGTGCTTCCACTGGTTGGCTGAGGACCGAGTGGACTTTGTAAGTGACGATAGAGAAACAACTCGGTACAAATCAGAGATGGATAGCTGCTCAGTTACCAGAGATGAACAATGTTTATACTTCCCTTTCTTTTAAACTGGGTGGAAAAATGTTCTGATAATTCTGTTGCAGATATAATAGTGATTGAAACTAATTATGTGGCTGTTCATCTTTCTTTTAACATGTTCATAATCTTTGTTTGTTTTTTTGATCTGTGTTGTGTCAGATGGAGCGAAGTCCAAACATATCCTGGATTTTTCACTTCAGAGTATTATGTAAGTAAGCACGAAGAGCCAATAGAGAACCAGTTCTCCCTGCATCCGTACGCTGACATTGTTTATCCATCATTACTCTCACTTTCTGTTTCTATGAAACTGCATGGAAATTAGGTGGTTATAGGGCCAGATGCTCCTCACTTAATGAAGCCCCACTGCAGAACACAAGAATGACTTAAACTAGAAGGGCTGTGAGTGTAACTCGAGAAAGACCCGGCCAGATAGTTCTTAGTTTTCCACTCTGATATTCAGCATATCTCTGCAACATGTATCTTTCTGTTTAATTAGGTATTTATTTTGATGTATTCTGCCATGCTTTCTATTCATTGATTTGTTTAATACAAAACAAGTCAAATCTGATTTTGTTTAACAGTGCATTATCTCTTTCAGCTCCTTACTGATAAGCAAGTAACTGTTCCTTACCCAACCTGACAGGCGTTAGTGCTAAACTGTCCAGAGCTCTCCTTTTTCATTAAATGTTGGTCACTAGTGTTTATTTGAATTGCGTTTCATCCTCCTGTCATTTTATAAATCCAATCAAATTCTGTGGTAAACACTGTTCTGTTATCCAACAGTATTGTTGTTTCTATTTTTATTCCATTCGCCTGATAGTCTACCTTGTAGATCCAAAAAACAAGATTATCTAAATAGTTGTGTATTCGGGTTCAACACTAGAAATTATTACACAATTTTCCAAACGTGCTGCAAATTTCATTAATAATCTTAAGTACAGGGGCCATAAAACATACTATTATGTACTTATGCCACATTACTTTATGCTACATGTTTCTTATGCTCTCCAGCTCTCATGGGACTGCTGAGTGTTTTGGACTTCCTGTTTGTCAACCACGCTTGTCACAGCATCATCACCCGAGGAGCCTCAGTCCAACTTGTTTTTGGCTTTGAGGTTTGTCATATTTGATTAAAACTGAATTTCTGTTGTAACTGTAAAATGTATTTACCATATCTTTGGTCATTATAACAGACGAGTACTTCAGTCCTGTTTGGTTGGCTGATTCTTTTATCTCAGTTTTGTCGTGTTAAATGTTCCTTGATATGGTTAAGACTAATTGGACCTAACTATTAGTTAATATGTTTTTTTTTTGTGAAACATTCATATGAAAAATGTGGTTTTTGGTTTGGATAATTCTGATGTAATGAAGAAATGAACTCAACAGGAGTCATCCTTTGACGAGAGCTGTTATCATTTTAATGTTCACTAATAAGAATTCAGTATCAATATGATTATTGATCCCATAACATTGAGTAGTTTTTTAGGCTTTTTTAGGGTGGTAAGACTAACTCAAACACAGAATGTAATCCCAAGCAGGATATTTTACACATGTTTAATTAATACTCAATCAACTCCCAGGATTGCACCACAACGATTTACTGAGCCTTTTGCCATTTTCATACCTTTTTGTTTGGGTCCCCACACTGTGTGTCTTACTAATCCTCTTTCAGCTGAGATTTCCCCTCTTGTGTGTTCTTCAGTATGCCATCCTGCTGACCATGGTGCTGACAACCTTCATCAAGTACATCCTACACACGGTTGACCTGCAGAGTGAAAACCCCTGGGACAACAAGGCCGTCTATATGCTCTATACAGAGCTCTTCACAGGCAAGAACGAGTATTTCGCAGCTGTTTATATGAGCATGCACTAAAAAAGGAAATGTTGGAAGCCTTATTGAAACAACTTTGGATGTTTTTATTCCAGGCTTCATCAAAGTGCTCCTGTACATTGCCTTTATGACGATTATGATAAAAGTTCACACCTTCCCCCTGTTCGCCATTCGGCCCATGTATCTGGCAATGAGGTGAGGACCTTCACTGCCTCAGTATATGTGTACATTTTCAGAAGGTTTATACGCTTTGATACTTTACCTACTTCAATCTGTTCTTGTAAGCCAATATCTAAGTTTTTCTTAACATTTATATTAAGTTACTTTCTATACTTGGTTATTTGTATACTAAGAAGTAAACGTATATATGGAATGTTGTGAGTGATGTATTACTTCCTTCTCCTCTCAGGCAATTTAAGAAAGCAGTAACCGATGCTATAATGTCTCGGAGAGCCATCCGCAACATGAACACACTGTGAGTAATGTAACCCATTCTTTTTTTATTTATAAGAACTGGTTATTGTTTAGTTCTTTCCTTTTTTATTCATTTATTTTTGGGATAGATTTTACAACTTTGGGACACAGGAACAATCTGATGTCTGGGACTATAGTTTATACATTCAGTTCCACAGTAACTGTGATAACTTCTAATCTCCATTGAGAACACATAATTGTCTGCAGGGATGGAAGTTGAGAGCAGGCCAACAATTGGTTGATCCATCTGAATCACATGCCTCTGACCACATCATTTTATTTCATTAATGCCGGCATTCTTTACTAATGCCAATTGCAAAATAATGACACTTGACACTTATTTTTTCTATGAAGAAATTGATCAGATATCTGATCAATAAGCAGAATGAATAATTACCTTGTTATCAATAAAATCAAATCAATTTGCTCACATCCATATTTGTAGCACATACAGCATGATATTTTATGTGTTTAGCTATGTGTAAGCATTATTTTTACTTATTTAGTTTTTCTTGTCTTTAAGCTCGACCTTTCAGAATACAGCAGTGAGTTGCATCGACTGTAACCCTGAATAATGACAAGCATGATAATACATGTCGAGATACTTAAGCCAAAATAAAAACTTCATCGGTTGAACTTCTCTGGCTTGAATTGCTGTTTCTATTTTGTCCTCAGATATCCTGATGCTACTCCTGAAGATCTGCAGGCTTCTGACAACGTCTGTATCATCTGTCGTGAGGAAATGGTCACTGGAGCCAAGAAACTACCTTGTAATCACATTTTCCACTCCAGGTGAGTCCTGTTGTAAACAGACTGACTCAGCATAAAGCAGACTGCACACATATATGCAACTTGAATTTCATTTGCCGAATACAAACTATATAAAAGGTATTGTGAAACAGAATCGAGTGTGTTGTGATTTGTTCTTGAAGGCTCTCAACTAATGCTGCGTTGACCCTCCTCTCCCCCTCACAGCTGCTTGCGTTCCTGGTTCCAGAGGCAGCAGACCTGTCCCACCTGTCGCATGGATGTCCTCCGGGCATCGAATAACAATCAGACTGCAGCCCCAGCCCAAGCTCCGCCCCCTGCCGCAGCAGCCCCCGCCAACGCTCCTGCAGCTCCGGCTGCCAATGGTGAGGGTCAAACCCAGCACACATGACCGCTAACCGCTATCAGTCATCACTGCACTGACTGTAGTTTGGGAGAAGGTGGGCATGTAAAGCACCTGGTGACCTCGGCTGTAACGGCTACGGTACAAGAGTTTAGCAGAACTGAAACAACATATGCAATACTAAGTTACTAGTCACATTACCACAAAGGGATTTTACTTGGGTGGAGCATGTATCTTATTCGTGGACACTCTGTTCATGTGCTTAAAGTCACTGTATGTCGATTTTGATGAGATAATTTCTCTTGTTTAGTAAGAACAAGCATTGAGTATATGTGCGTAATGTTTGAAGTGTTTTCGTCCTGTCACCTGTCCAGTGGCTCCAGGAATGTTACCTGGCTTTCCCCCTGGTATCTTCCCCTTCTGGGGTCCCTTTCCCCCAGTGCCTCCTCCTGCGGCTGCAGCTCCTGGTGCTGCCGATGCTCCTCAAAACAGCTCAGAGGCTGCACAGGCAGCGGGTAAGTAACCTAACTGATGAGTATACCCAGTATTTGACACTTCTCTGAGTCCAACTACATGAAGCGTTATCTCCAGTCACTCTGGGAGAATTTGGTATGTACACAGGTTGTCAAAGTGTTGTGTATTTCTTTCCATCAGGTACCAGCCAGTCCTCTTCCTCGACTGCGGACACGGCCACAGCAGCTGCTGCTCCAGGGTCAGCAATGCCAGGATTTCCTTTCTCCTTCCCTCCTCCTCCCTTCCCCACTCCACCATGGCTGCCCATGCCACCACCTCCTCCCTTTGGTAAGCCCTGGTAGTATTTCCAAGTAATCTACATTGACCGTCTTGCTGAATCGTAATTTTAACTTTCACATGACATGACAATTGTCTCTTGACAAAGATGACCTGTGACAACTCATCGCTTCCTTTCAGTTCACTGGGAGTAAATTTAACTTTTGAAGTTGGATCACCATCAATGACTTCTCAGCCAGAGTCGACCCAAACATATTCAGAGAGCACATTAAACATAGAGTAAACTACATAGGGTATAGTTTATAACAAAACAAAAACTATATAGGCAGACCTCTGCCAAGGTCTGTGTAATGCTTCCTGGGAAATTAATGTCAAAGTCCGGATCAATCCCAACATGTATTGCATTCTTCCTTAGCCCAAGATCCACTGCTCCACCAAGCTTTGTGAAAACTGTCATGGTAGATTTTGTTCTATCTAAAGACACAAAAATAAACGGCATGAATTAACCTGGTGGAGGTAATGATAATATAATAATCAATGTTAGGTGAAAGGTGAAATCTCAGAGTGATTATTCACTTACAAGAGTAAATATATGAACTAAAAAAACCTTGCAACAACTCTCACTCAGATAGTTGATATCTGGAGCGGTTGACTTCATCACCTCTCCTCTCCTTCAGTGTCATCGATGCCTCCTCCCCCTCCGTCTCTGTCGCGGCTGTCCGAGGAGGAGCTGAGGGAGCTGGAGGCAGAGGGCCGACGGGGTCTAGAGGCCAGACTCCAGTGTCTCCAAAACATCCACACCCTGCTGGACGCCGCCATGCTCAACATCCACCACTACCTCAGCACCGTCGCCACACTCAGGTAACTGAGCCTCCTCTACCGACTCCTGTTATACAGTTTTTCAAATTCAGAAATCATTAAACCCCGTACTATAGCATTCCTTTCTAATGTCTCCTATTAGGTTTCTTCTATAATGATTAGACATGAAGTCGTACCATCAACTGTCAAATTGTGTAAAAAGATTAAATCCAGAAATGTCTTTTCCTCTAGAAAATATAATCATCCGTTTTGTTTCTTTCCTTTGCTGTTGCCTCCCCGCAGTCCTCCACGGGCCGAGGGCAGCTCTGGAGAGGCCAGTGGGACAAACCCCTCTGCGTCATCCCCTTCAGCTGGTAGCAACGCAGCGAGTCCCAGCCAGGAGAAGGACTCTCCCAGCGGTAAGTAACTGACCGTTCACATGAACCACAACTATGAAATTGACTTCATGAATAATTATGTAGTATTATGTAATGTTAGATTGGCATGCAGGAAGGTGAGTCTCCTGGAAGCAGAGCATAGTTGTTGGTCTGCAGGTAGAAAAACCTGTTTGATAGAAAGTAAAACTACAGCTGACTAACACGTGGCTTACAGGGAGAATAAAAAGGTTTGATCTAACTTAAACAATGAATCAGTTTTGACATTGATTTGATCATTTGATTCTCTTGCTGATCAAGTGAGCAGAGCGGCCGACCTCTCCCAGCCCGCTGTCACCGCGTCTACTTCGTCAGACACAGAAAGGAAAGAAACGCTGGAGGAAGGAGCAGAGGATGATGACGGAGAGCCGAACGCTGCTGAGCTGAGGCGCCGTCGCCTTCGTAAACTAGAGACCTCATCATCATCCCCCCCTCCAGACAATTGATCCATGATTCAGACATATTGCTGTGGACCAATAAGACCTCTGAACATGGATAATCTGTTGTGAGATGCTTTGGTTCTTCATTGCCTCTCTTCCTTGTGGCTCTTGCCTTTCACAAGTTTGCAACTGCGTCGAGTTGGACTCGCCAGCTGCAGGGAGACACGGTTATCTTAACCGCTTGTCTGGGCTGTTTGTGTGTCAGAAAGCAATAGCATGTTTTTCTTTTTGTTTCCACTGCTGTTTCCCCCACAGAATGACTACTGGAATAAGTGTTCTGCAGGTGTTTGTAAGATCATTCAGGTAGACAAGGAATTCTCGTTTCAAAGCAACTTATTCTGTCAGCGCGAGAGAGACGTGTTTGGATTTTGTGTTTGGTAGTTTTGCTGTCGTCGAGGTCCTTGCCTGCACAGTGATTTTTGTTGTATTCAACTGGCTTCAGTAGAAAGGTAGTCACATCTACATGTTGGACTGTCCAACGATCAGATCCAGTGAAATCAAATCAAGAGAGGTAGATAATCTACTTTAGCTTTCGCTTTTCTCTCCATTCATCACTTCTGTGTCCTTGTTTTTCAACATGTTTCCACTGCGGATGTTGTAACATACTGATTTGTGTGAATGTGTACATACTGTATAAAGAGTTTTAATAGTATGATCTGTACATAAAGCAGAATAAACTGTTTGACTGAAAACGCAGTGGCACAATACCTTATATCAGTTCATATGTTCATCCGAACTGATGAAACAGAAATACTTTCCTTCAGAATCTGTTTCCGGGCTTCGGTTCAAATTAAAAATCTGGTCTACCAGTTGTTGAACAGATATACTTCTCTTAATTTCGGTTCGTTCGCTGGTTTAAACTGTTGCATCATATTCTAAAGGTTTTAATGGTCGGTCTTCCTCTTTCTTTTATTCCTGTTAAAGGTACCATCAGGAGTTTTTGCCCACTAGTGGTGCTATGAAGCGATGTTTTATGAGTGAACGCAACTCAATTCACCTTCTAAAAACAGGGCAACATTGTTGTCTTACTTGTTTAACTAACAAAGAAGCGGAGATCATAAATGTAAAGTTTTTATTGCTTTTTAAATCTTGTCTATGTACAACATTCACAAGTATACACTTATGTCTTATACTTTGACCTCTTTGGTCATCCAAAACTTCAAACAAAACGGTTAAATAATCCAACTGGATGGGGAGAGGACGACTGCTTGTCAATTAACAATCAAGTCATCACCAATCAAACATTTAGCCACCACTGGATGATGTTTGGTTGAAGCTCAACAGAGAGCAAATAGGAAATGATCAAATTCACCACTTTAATTCAAACTAGGTGAAGGTCTGAGCAGAACATGTTTATGAAGTGGTGGTCCCCAAAGCTTCCTGGTCTTGTCTCAACCATTTGATATAATAAATATAAATATTAGTGAAAAGGCAAATTGTCAGAGCAAATTACTTCTGATTTTACTCCTGTAAGAGGATTGTTGCGTTATTGTACAGTTGTGTAATTCTCAGTAATTCCACAGGTTTCCCCAGATAGAAGTATGTTACTTGGTACTACTTACAGGATAACTACTAGCTTTACCTGTACTACTTACAGGTACAGCAATGGTATTCATTTATTATTTGAATCCTAATGATCCATTTGTTTAAGTATCCTTGTTGTCCTATATAACTTGTATGCATGTTAACTTAACTGTCTCGATTGTTCATGTAACTACTATCATACTACATCCCAGAAACTTTACTTCACTTTTGGAAATTACTCCAAAATGACAAACTCATAAAATAAAACCCTACCAGTCATATATTTAGAAATACTAAAATTACTAATTATCTGCATTACAAAGAAGACAGAATGACATGACATTCAAGCAATTTGAACATGCAGAGATAACCTCCAGTTGGATGACTTGAAGGTGAGAAAACCTTTAAATCACAGTGGGCTCTAATCACGGATACATAGTAAATCATGTAAAAGCACAGGTGTTGCACTTAAACGTCAACTAGTTTTGCATTCACTATATCAGACATGGCAGCTTTACTCACATATCTGCTGCTTAGCAACAGGCTAATCAAGCTGGGTTTTATTGATTGATTGTTTACACAGTAAAAGTCAAAACCACAGGTGAGTGACTCGCTACAATTCAGAGTAGAACTGGTCGTAAGAGAACTTAAAGTTACGCAGGAAGGGAGAAAGAATCATAACCAACATGGAACCTTTTAAAAATAATAGAACTTTACAAATGTGACACACAAACCTAATCGTCAGTTAGGTATATTTGTTCATGAAGGAATGTTAATGAAGCATTTGTAAGTATTAGTTTCCCTTGTTTAACCTAAAAAAATCTAAAACAAAAAAATCAAATCAAGTGATCAAAATGGGTGTAAATCACTTCGAGCAATGTTTGGCAGTTCATGACTGGCAGTTATTTTCCCACCAAGTGTGTTCCCTTTGAGCTACAAAACGTCAACACTTGTCAAATATACTTTCTCCGTTCAAAAACAAGAAGGTGCATATTCAGTGTCGGGTGAGGATTTCCTGAGTTTTTCAGTGCAAAAACGAACCGCTCACAGAGGGAGGGACTCTGTTTGGTTTGTCTTTGAGATTACAGCCATCGATGACGTTGTGACTATGAACACAGTCCGGAGTCGTGGTCAGTTCTGGGGGGTGGAGTAGAAAGAATGGTGCTGGTGGCTCTGGTCTGGAGGGTTGCTGGCAAATAGGAGAGGAGAGGTCTCGGATCCGTACCAGCTGAAACAGACCAGGAAGAAGCACAGCCACATAATGATGTTATCTATTTACGACAAACACAATTAGCATTGCAAACACTAGGCAACATAAAACAGAAATCTGTGTGTCTGTCATGACAGTACGTTGAGTTTGTCGGGGGACTGTTGGCCCAGGGTACAGGCCCATCGTCATCGCTGCCTTGAGGGTCATCAAAGAAATATGGACGAGGTAGAACCCCGTTACGGATGGTCCTGCTGCTGACCTGCCAGGATCACAGATAACATGGGATGATTTTGTGATCATTCATTTCTAGCACATAATATGCAATAAAACCACATTTTCCCAGTTACACTAGTGACAGAGAAGCGGTAGGTATACAATTATTTATTAAGTACATACATTGATAGACATTTATTTTACATCTGTCAGTACTTCCATACCGTAAATATAAAATATTGCCAAATATAATTGATTAAAGTGACCTGAACCTAGATGAATTGATGCATTGGCCAATAACACATTAATTAACCCAAGGTAACTGAAGTTTATGCTAAAACCCACAGTAGCCTTTTATAAGTGGATGAGCCTACGAGGTAGTAGCAACAGTCATTACAGTGTCAGCTACAGGGCTGATGCTGCTGTCTCAAAGTATTCAGGTAATTCAAGCTATTCACTGCCAGCGGATCCTCTGTTTACTCGACATGCAGTTGAGCAACTGTCAGACACACTAACTACCTCTTGAGTAGGCCGGCGAACTCTGAAGATGAGGATGAGCAGACCGGTTGGCAGCAGCTCCCATATGAAGAGGATGGCCCCAAAGGCCAGGTAGCCCCTGTCGCCCAGTTCATTACGCAAGTCAGCCTGTAGACATAGAAACAAAATGAATTCACTAATAGGTTGTCGCCGTTGTCAATGTCAACTGCTTTTACTGTTCTGGGCTATGAAAAATGAAGAACAGCCTGTAATAACTTATCACTACCACTGATGTCTTCTCATGTATCTCCAGGCTTGTATCACAGTTTGCTCTTACTGGGTGCTCATCACACGACTGCAGTGACAAGAGGTCACTGTCATATTCTAAGTTATATTACGAAGCCCTGCACCTCTTATGGAAACAGCACAATCTGTTTACAAGTTTTTCAATTTGTGCAGCCTCTAGTTCAAACAATTATTTTTCCTACTGAGACAGTTTTTGACTGTTGATGATTTAAAAGAAAGAAGAAAACAAACTTTTCTAGCCCGCCAGCTGGTTTGGAGGTTCAGTTGGTTAATAAATGAAAGTTACACCGACAGATCATAAAGTTGTTTGTATGATTATATTGACATATCTGTTCTCTATTATTATTCATATCTCTAAGGAAACAAAAAACTAAGCATCTAAAAATGTTTTTATTTTAGAGAATCAGAAGATGAAATTACATTTTGGTGAAATGTGGACAAACTGTGGACTTTTGACAAATTATGCACTATGCGTGCAGTTACGAGGTTTGAGCTTCAGATGTCGTTGCTCTGACAATGAAGAATGATGTCAAATCATCAACATTTGAATCTCAATACAAAACATTTGATGTTTACCTGGTCAGAGACGTTGTACCAGTCAAAGTCGAATGACTCCACGTGGTGGTTCTGGGACAGACAGAGGGCACTCAGGTTGTAGCAGGCTCTGCTGGCAAACAACAAGATCACTGCTGCTCCGAGTGCTGCGGTGCGACACACAGTGGTCCCCTGCTCGAGAACAAATAACAAATCAGCCTGAACTACCAGGATGAAGGACTGAGACATGATGGTTGTTTTCTTTATTAGTTTTGTCCTGCTGCATTTCAATATTTTTATCAAAATCACTGCATCATCAGGGCATTTGCATGTCTGTTTGGGGAATGCCACTTAGTGTACCTTGCTTGTCAGGTAGGGGCTGGTGGAGCGAGAGTGTCTTGTCAGGAGCAACAGCAGGGCAGCCAGTAACACTGCATCCAGGATGAACAGCAAGTCATTGACTAACACTCGAACCAGAACCAGATTCCAGGTCCAGTCCCCCGACCCGCTGCCACCGCCCCGGCCCCCAATAGCGGCACAACCCACATTGACACAGAGGAAGATGGCACTCAAAACACCGTATGTGAACCTTGCCAGCCACCTGGAACACATGAAGACCAGATTAAAGGATCAGCATTTATACATCATTTAAGATGTCTCAAGGTACAAATGAAAAACTCCCACACAAGACATTATATTTGCAGAAAAACTTAACAGCTTTACAGCTACTACAAAGTGAAACTTACAGTCCTTTCTCCACTTCTGAGCTATAGGTCTCTCTCGCTTTTAGTAACACCTGTGGTGCAAGAGTGAAATAAGTAACAGAAAAAAATACAATAAAAGTCAAAGCATTGGTGCATGTTAAGTTTGAGTGTCAGCGGTTTGGAAGACCGCTATGAGGAACAATTCCCCGGCTGACAATTGAAAGACTTTCTCTCTGAGAAATCCTTTTTACAACTTCACCATTTATTCCTCTCCCTGCTAAAAGCTAACTTTCCAATCCACATTGCTGCTGGTCTATCCTAGTTTTCACAGAAACATTCTATTCCATTAGTCTTACCTGAGTAAAATACAGGTTAATTAGGCTGAGAGTGAAGAACTGTAGACACACAGGGAAGCAGTAGAGCAGCCAGTAGACTCCAACAGGAAGGTGGTTGGCTTCCAGAGCATTACGAAAGTAAAAAGAGAACAGGGTGGTGCGGAGGGCAGCCCACAGCAGGCAGAGGAAGAGAAAGACACTCTGATAGCTCCATCTTTTGTGTCTGTAGAGGTAGAGAAGCCAGAGCTGGACATACACCACCAGGAAGAGTGTGCTGTACAGAGTGGTGTAGAGGATTGTGAAGCCAAGCTGGACCGAGGGGGCGAGAGCCGGACGCAGGGTGACCGGGGGAGGCAGGGTGGACGAGTTAGGAGGAGGGGAAGCTGTGACTGGAGGTTCCATCAGGGTCCTGACAAGACTAATTGTCCATCATCAAAGAGAAACTGCCTATCGTTCTCTGTCAGCTGGAAAGGCTGACATGGGAGATCTGAGAAACCAGAAACATAAGAACAAGAATCAGCAGGTCATGTCGAGATTCTTCTGAGCTGGCACCTGGCTTTATGGGGGGGAAAAACTTAATGATATCAAATAAATGAGGAAAGAAATTGCTGCTTATTCCTTGTGAAAACTGATGAAGACTGTGATGCACAGTTTGTCACTATTGTTGACGGCTGCTATATGATAGAATGTAATGTAATAACTCCAGTACTGAAAAAATAGGTCAGTACTAGAGTTATTATAATTGGATTAGAAGAGTAAGCCCCAGTCGTTTCCATAATGGATAAATAGTGTATTTATCTAACAAACAAGGCAAACATTTACTGGTTGCAGCTGCTAGAATATGAGGATTTACAGCTTTTATTTGTTTCATATCTGTGTAACAGAATCCCTCTGTGTTTTGGATTGATCTGTGGTCAACAATTAACCAGCAATAACTATGATTGATAATAATTCAACACAGAAAGGATACAAATAATAGTTGAGGTTGTGCCTTCTCAGATGTGAATATTTGCTGTTCCTTCAGTAACCTATTATAATAGAGGATTGGGGATGTTCTGGTTTGTCAGATGAGATATCATATAAAGATGTCAAGATATGTAACATCTTGTCTTTCAGTTGCTTCCGAGAACACTGTTTGTCATTGAAGGAATACTGTATATAAATACTGACACGAATTATACATTATATCCAAATCAAGCAACAAAGTCAGAATCAGATTCTTCCCAAATTGTGTTCAACACAACAATATTGAGATTGCCTTCCTCCAGTGTCGCAAGGCATTGGATTTGGATTAAAATTAAAAAGGGAAATGATCTCACACTTTTTAAAGGAAGTAAAATTGCATTCATAATCTCTTCGGTATTTAAGATAACAACCACAGGAAATTCGATACTGAGGGCCGTTTACCAATAATGACAATGTACGTATGGTTACAACGTTAGCTCGACGATGAGCAAACATTACACAGCTGTATGTCAACCTTTACTTTGATTGGAAACACACAATGGGGCTACTTACATAACAATTCAACAGTCACATTATTGTGGCCGAATGTCCCACCACTTACAGGGGTAGATTCGGTGATAATAATGTAAGAATTCAAAACAACGCAAACATTTGCATTCATTCTCAACCAAAAATAACATTCATTGAAGTACGGTTCGTACAGTTAAAAAGGGCTACTTGATAGTAAGAGCTTAACTGCAGCTACAGATGTTCATGTCAACCCTGGGTATTTCAACGACCTTTGAAACTTCGTAACAGCAACAAACCCGGGAATGTCTGTTATGTGCTCTTAAGGATAACGTTAGTCGCCGGTGTTGCGTTCAGGCTAAGCTAACCATTACTAACTTTGCCAATTAAACTGAATGTCATCTATTTCTCACTTTGACTCGGTTATGATGTGTTAACTCACGAATTGTTTTAACTGTAAATTATAATTTATTGATTAAAACAGACCTTATTTTCGGAGAGTGGTCCGGCCGGGCAGAACATACGACGGTCGATAATCTTTATTTCCGTATTGTGATACCTGCGTCACGTCTGATGGGCGGAGACACTGGTTTGATTTCATCCGCCAATCAGCGATGACAGGAAATCGCGGTTTCTTCAATTTGTTGTTTACTTACCCTGTGAATGAAGGTGCATTCAAAACAGATAACCCCCCGTTTAGTCTATCGATGACTAGCAGAGGTCCTTTAATTACTTTAGTATCAGTTCAATTTAAGTATTGTTGACCCTAGCTCGGCATTAGCCACAGAGTTTTCTATTCAGCACGCGACTGATCTTCACACTCCGTTTTGGTTCGTTATTCTCGTGTCACAAAGACGTTGCATTATAGAAGGAAGCAAAGATGCCGATGGTTTTACGCTCCAGAAAATCCATCCAGACGAGCGAGAAACAGTCGCGGGACACAACCCTATCAACACCGAGGAGATCGACCCGCCTGCATGGGACAATTACGTACGAGGTGGGTATTTTCATTACACAGCTTTTCCGCCTCCTCTTCCTCCACTGCAGAAAACTTCCCAACAGCCACGTAGCTTGCTCGCTAACGTCAGCGGTAGCAACGTTAGCTGACTAACCCGAGAAAAATACTCAAAGGAACGTTTTATGAGTCTGCTTTTCACCACTATACGTTTACAACTACAACCAGTTTGAGTTGTATAACATCAGCGTGGCTGGTTAGCTTAGCCAAAATTTGGATGAATCGTGAGTGTGAACCGCTTCGCTCAGACAAAACTTACTAGCACCAAGCAAGTCACTGCATCATGGTACGTTTTATTTCACACTAACTGCGTATTTTATGTAACAAGCATGACCCATTGTTTGCCTGCTTCTTTGCCATTACTTTTACTAATCGTTTTCTGAGGTTCCCAGTGCGTCGTAGAATTCCTAATAAATGCGTTAGTATAGTGGTGTTGTGTACGTGTTAGCTGAAACTGTCATCGATCTGGTCCTGTCAGGATTCAGATGAGTCCGAGTCTGTCTCGAGCGAACTGATGGAGAGCCACCAGAATCCCCTGGCTGCGCTGGAGGAGGAAGGTGCGGAGGAGACAGAGGTAAGGACAGGCGATTATTCATCTCCCAGAAAACCCAAACAAACACACCTCTGGACGTGTTGGCAAGCAAGGCCAACTAATACGAGGTTTGGGTGTGGTAGCTGTTAAAGCTCTTGTTTATTCCGACAGACAATGCTTCATGTTTGTGTTGCAGCGTGTAATCGTTAGCTTGGAATACAGCAGGCTATTGCGGAAGTGTACTGATTTCCTTTATCCTGCTTGAAGACTGTAAAGTTGATTTCCACAGGAAGCCTATAGGTAAAAGTATTTACCTATAAATAACAAGGACTAACCTTTGTACTAGGTACTATTGCATTATATACAAGACTATATCACTAGATGTAGCCTTTACTCATATTCATCACAGATAACCATAAAGGTAGGAGCCTACTTAATGCACAGCAAATATTGCTTGAATAATTATTATTATATTTATTAATTATTAATAAAGTTTCTATAAAATTTGCATGTATGCAAACAATTGCTACATACAACTAGGTCATCAATGTTTTCCAGATGCAAAATGCAAGTTTATCTCAATACAAAGTCCTGCGAAGTGGGAAAACAGGGAAAATGCAAGTGATGCATTAAAATGGGCGAAAACTACGGACATAATACAAACATGAGCTTAATACAGCACGGTTTGGAACTGGTGTTAAGCATTCATATTGTGGCCAAACAACATGAGATTCATTCAACTGGAGAAATAAAATCTGGAAAATGGCTATGCTCTAGTTGACCATCACGGTTATTTGTTGTTCATCTTTAAGTTTATTATGATGTAATGTTAGAAGTTCTGAGAACTGAACCGTTCTGTAGCCATTGAGTCAAGCTCATAAACAAATAGTGACATCACAGCAATATGTAAATCAGTCTGCTGATCTAAGGTGTGCCAGTCAGGAGGCTTTATGAATAGATGTAGCTACTATTTTCAAATCGGTGCTGTGCTACAGGTGTATCTAAAGTTAACATAAAATGTTGTATTATTGTTGTTAACTCATACACACATAAGATGTTTTTTTGAGATGTTCTGTCTTCCTCAGGAACTAAAGCTTTGTAGTGTTGTGCTGGACCGTCTCGGAGTGGATGACAAGGCTGCCAAAGGGGAGCTCGAGGAGAGAGAGGACATGAACCGCAAAGGTGGGAAAGCCGTCTCCAGAATTCCTACTTTTCATAAAAGGCCTACGAATGCCAGCCAGAGCACCGAACTGCCTGTGTCCAAAATAGATACTCCTACCCATGTAGTTCAGCCTCTTAAGAAAGCTGCAAGCAGAAGCAATGAAGATTCAATGTCTGATGGCAGAGATAAAGGACTTCCCCTGCCATCGGTCCGCATCCCCAAAATTGGTTTTGAAGCGGCCTCTTTGTTCAGCAGCCCAGAGCAAGGCACTGCGGCAGTTCCTTGTGCTCAAATTACTGCACCTAAGGGTTGGACTTTGTCTGAATCTGTGCAGCAGAGTATTTTGGCAGTAAGCCCCAGGCCTGCTCTTAGAGCAGGACAAGAGATGGAGGAACACCTAGCAGAGCAAGACAAGAGCAAGAACTCCGACAATGTACCTGATGGACCAATAAGTCACCTTTCATGTGAAGACCCTGTCAGCCATAAGCCACAGGAATACACACCACAGAGGTTTGACATTGAGGGGACAGCCACAGGAGACACTACAAAGTCTGAGTCAGCAGAAATCCCTCACACACCTGAGGTTAGCCATGTGGAGGATATTATGAACGAAGAACCGCCGTGGGAAACTGAACCGACGAACAGACTTGAATTAAGGGACAGTAAGTCTTCATCAGACGTTGATTGTGAGGATGATTTGGAAGTTGCAAAGCCAGATGGTGATTCAGGGGAGGTGAAGGAGCTTTATGAGACACATGTGCATCAGTCTGAGCACAAAGATGTTTTAGAGACACAAGCCAGTGCTGATGAGTTAACCCCTCCAGAAGCACCACAGAAGACTACCAAAGCTGCACAGTCCAAGGTTAGTTGTCGAATTGGAATACAGTATTTTGTTTTTTTATATAGGAATTTAACAAAACCCTTCAGTAATAGCTGCCCTCTTTAGCTTAAAATTCCACTATCCTTTCACAGAAATCAGGATTCTCCAGTTTTGCCCTCTTCTGCTTCCTACCTACCACACTGTTGCTTCTCGGGGGTTTTGGTCAGCATGTGTGGCACTACGGGCTTCCCATGTCGGTTGCCCAGCTCACTGCTCAGATGGAGCTGCACTGGCTAGAGGGCGTGGGCTTAGTAGCAGAGCCTTGTAGCGTTGATTGTCGGTAAGACATTTTTAACCAAGTGTTTCCAATCTGTTTTGTTTTTAAGAGCAGCAGCAAGAATATTCTATTTTTAAAAGTAGGACATTAAAAATATACTTTTCCTGTTTAGAGTGCACCTGGTGGAGAGCATACCTGTGGGTCTCTACCCATCTACCCCCTCAGCCCTGCGGAGCACTGCAGACAGCTGGCTCAGTCTGCTGGACAAGGCCAATAGCTCTGTCCACATAGCTGCTGTCTATCTGACACTACGGGGCAGCGATGTAGAGTTTCCTGATTCCACCGACTCTCAGGTAAGTACAGTGGCAATTTGCATTAATCAGCAGTTTGTCAAGATCTTATTTATTCTTCTTCCGATGTGTCTGATATTATTATAATGTTTTTAGGGAAGACGTATCTTTGCGCAGCTGAAGCAACTGGAATCCAAAGGTGTGAAACTCCAGATCGCTGTTAATGCCAACCAGACCTCGACTCAAGATACAGATGAACTGTCTGCAGCAGGTACATCGTCGTTTACAGCTGGATTACGACTTCATGTCTAGTCATATGTTGTTTAAGGGTGTCAATTTTAAACAATATTATCTACATGCAGTATATTGGTACTCAAACCAGCATACATACAACTGTACATTTTTCAAATGGTTACAATTCTTGTAATCATTTTTTGTCAGGTGCAGACATCAGAGAGGTGAACCTCAAAGCTTTAACTGGAGGGATCGTCCACACCAAGCTATGGGTGGTAGATCAGAAGCACCTCTACTTGGGTAGTGCTAACATGGACTGGCGCTCTTTAAGTCAGGTAAAAAGGAGACGAAAATGCATTCTAACTGTATCTATATATGTGTGGACAGACCATGAGACTACACGCAGTATGTTAAGTGGTTACTTCAAATGTCCCTTTGAATTAGGATGAAGAGTTTGATTCCCGTCCACTTTAAGGCAGCAGCAGTTGGGATTTGTAGCACATGTTAAAGCTCTCCAATCTGGATACAAGTGACAGCAAAAATGTAGTTTACCTGAGTTAAATGAGTTCAACAAAATTGTGGTGAAGTACACACTGCTTTGCGATCTGAGTGGATTCCAGGTTTGACTCTGAAACATTATACAGAGAACTCAGGAAACCATGCTATAACTGCCTGCGTACAAACACGGTCATATTCGTGGCTGCAACTGAATGAAAGCCGTCTTTGTGCTTTGATGGATCAAGGTGAAGGAGGTTGGCCTGTCAGTGGAGGACTGCAGCTGCCTGGCTCAGGACGCCTTTCGTATCTTTGGGGTGTACTGGAGCATCGGCGGAGTGACCAATGGTTCCCTGCCCCCATACTGGCCTGCTCGCTTCTCTGCCATGTCCAGCTCCCAGCAGCCTCTGCATGTGAAGTTCAATGGAGTTCCTGCCAAAGTCTACCTGTCTGTGAGTTCAGTCAACTCTAAGCTTTCATTGATGAAGAGGCTTTAAATATCACATGATCCGCCTTTTTTGAGGCTGTATTCATCCGTGTGATGTCTCTCAGACTGCTGAAGCAGCAGATCAGAGTTGGATAAAGGTGCTAAACATACTTTTCGAAATCCTCACTGTTTGTGTTGTATCTGTCTCCTGCAGAGTGCCCCTCCACAGATCTCCGCTCGCGGACGCTCAGACGACCTTACCACCATCCTGTCTGTCATTGACGATGCCCAGAAATTCATTTTCATATCCGTCATGGACTACCTTCCTCTGTCTGAGTTCACAGAGCCACTCAGGTGACGGGCGACACTCAACTTACAGACAACAGCCAGTATTTACTCCGAGTTCACCATCAGACATCAGTATATTCCCATGACACAGTCAGACATTAAAGTAGTGTTTAATTGATATTACTTGAACAACCAGGCTGACCAAGCAGTTTCTCTCTGTCTGTCTGTCTGTAGAACATTCTGGAAAATTTCAGTCTGACTGGCAATCTCCTGAAATGTGATGTTTAAATAAAACTCTAGTGTTAAATACAAACAAAGATCAATATATAACTCACTGGTATCTACTGTGTGTGTTGATCTCCTGCTCTCAGGTTCTGGCCCTCCATCGACTCGGCCCTGCGTGCTGCAGCCTGCACTAGACAGGTGAAAGTCAGACTGCTGGTTAGCTGCTGGCAGCACTCACCTGGCTCCATGTTCCCCTTCCTGCAGTCCCTGCTGGTGCTGAACAGACCTCCTCTGAATTGTGACATTGAAGTGGTACGTTTTGATAGAGTTTCCTTATTGGCTAAGACATTGTGCCTTCAATGGAACGATGAGGGATCTTAAACCATAAACTTTTGTTGGCTTTGTTTTTGGGCAGAACATCTTCACAGTGCCTTCTACAGCGGAGCAGAGGAAGATCCCCTTTGCAAGAGTCAATCATGCCAAGTACATGGTTACAGACAGAGTGGTCTACATTGGTATGCTATCACCATTATTAGAACTACTCTGACGCCTCCAACATTAATAAACACTTTGATAAGCTCAGAACGGGAATATGACTATGGAGATTTCCTCAAGTATCTAAGTGCAGTTTTTAGACACTTTAACTTTACTTTATAGTTTATCTTTCATTCTAAAGATATAATCAATAACTTCTAAAACACAATGTTTTGTTAGAGAAGACAATTCTGAAAGTTAAAAGAAGTACTAGTAGTGGGTTTCTCCTGTTATCAATGCAAACCAAGTTGTTTCATGAATTTTCTTGCCACATTTCTTTAAACAAATAGCTTTAAATTACTGCTCCACAGGCACATCCAACTGGTCAGAGAGCTACTTCACCCAGACTGCTGGAGTGGGCTTGGTTGTGAACCAGACTGGCTCTGTGGTTGGAATAGGCCAGCAAACTCTGCAGAGCCAAGCAGAAGAGCTCTTCCTCAGAGACTGGAGGTCCGATTACGCCAGATCACTTCTTGACGATGAGATGGATGTCTGCCCACACTGAGGGTTTGTTTAATAATACTGTATAATCAATGAGCATCTTGCTTGCTCTTGCTATTTCAGCCTCATTTCACGTATGCTTATCAGCTTGCTAAACTTTGTGAATGAACAGTGTATTTTATTTCAGTTTCCTAACTGTTGCAAATTTCTGTATATAATTGCGTTTTTATATTCAGTTTCCAGCATGTTATTTTTATACTGTGCATTGTTACATACAGTCTTTCTTCAATGAGAGCTGAAGTGCGAGTGAACTCTGTTTGTACATTTAATTTTATGCCTGGAGCAATTTGTATATTTTACCTCATGTTTGTTTCCGAGCTTTAACAATCTAATGCAGGAAATTCCCAAATAGATGTAAACCCCATTTCCATGTTTACACTGCTGAAGCTATCAGGTCTGTGTAATGAAAACAGTTGAAGTGGGGTCAGTCCCATCAATAAGACATTACCATTACTAATATCAACTTTCCGTTGGGAAATGCTGGCTGACAAATTAAATTTGAATGTGCCATAACATAGGAATATAGAAGTCATTGTCTGGGATTTGTTTGGTTTGAGGTGTTTATTCTGTGTTTGAAAGAAACCTTTTCCTTGTTTTGCATGTTTTACTCTTCTGATCCTTTCTGATTGCAGGTGGCATCAGGTTTTAAATCATTTTATTCCCAGGGTTATTTAACATCTGCGGACATTGACACTATATATTTCAGTTGATACGTGATTTACAGGACGTTTCACTATGAATGAAATCTGCTTCCTGGCTGGTGGTCTTTGAGAGAAATATGAAGGGAGTGAATCATTATTGATTGGTTGGGGAAGGAATTGTAAAGAGTTGCTTACACATTTGATTCACTGAAATGACCCCTTGTGGTATTTAGTCCTGAAGATCACAATGGAGGTGAACAGGATTTATTTGTGGGACTAGAACATTAAAAAAGAACCATGAAAACAAAGAGTCTACAGCTCTGCACAGCTGCTGTCTACTGACTTGAAGTACATACAGTATAAACTGTTGGTGAAAAGGAGTGACTGCCAGTGACACACCGGCAAGCGCACTCACGTCAGGCCCATCTGGAAACCCAACTGGGTTTCAGACAGTGTAAGCATGGCTGTCCATGATGTATCATTGGAAATCCTCCCCATGATATCAGGTCTTCATAGGTATATTTGCACTATTCAGACTTGTTTTACCCTTTTACAGAAGATAGTATTTTCACAATATTTCCATTTGTTTATCCTCGGGTTAGATTGTGAGTCCTGCTAGTGTCGGGGTTTGAATTTTAACTTGAATTTAGATTTGCTAAAAAACAAAAAAAAGTAATCTTCATGTGTAAAGGTCCCTGTTTATTTACATTTGAAAAACAACATCAAGATTCATATTTAAGAGCTTACAAGAAGCATGTGCAACAACAGAACAGTAACTGTGCATTGTAAATCATTGACACATAACACATCCACAATGGTATACGTTTGGATTGAACATGTCAAAACCCCCAGAAGGGAACTGGTCCTCAACAATATCCTTTTGAAAGAGGCATTTATTTTTTTATGCTTGATACTCACGTCAGGGTTTGATTTTACATTTTCTAAACTTTTTCGCGTTGAACTGGTTAATTGTTTTTCTTCAAAGATGATTGTCATGTTTATTTTCATCGACAAATATAAATCCCCCAAAATGTTTATATTGTGGATGCAAACTCGCTTTTCATTCATTCCCCGCTTCACGGTTTGTGTTTGTAGCAGTTGTCACAAATGCAAAACTGAACTTTGTCTTTGAGGCAAATTATATAGTGTTTGAAAAAAAAAAGGTAAGCTGGTTTTAAGGGATAGTTGGATAGCACTCACCCCAGGTCGATCAAAACACACTGGACAGGAGATTGGATGAAGTTTCAACCATTTACTAAATTAAATCCTTATTTACACACAGGAAACACATTTACACAGACAGGAAAAGGAAATGTTCTACTGCATTTCTTCATACAGTAGTTTTTTGAATATTTGTTTGTCCTGTATGATTTATGATATAAATCTGATTCAACCTTTGTTGTGTTGGATTTCTCATGCTTGTATAATACTAACCGACCGTTTTACTGATTTACGCTGGTAAAAAAAAATGCCTGACGAAGATCTCTGTTAAATCAAATCATTTCAAAAATTAAATTTCTGTGACTTTTCAGTGCATCATGTGGATCTTTTGCTTGATTTTGCTTCCATATTGACCAACAGTGCCGTCCTCAAGTGCTGCTGCTAGAATGTTTCAATACCAATATCAGTTCCATCTGTTACTGGATGGACCAAAAACCTCTGTCTACATCTCTTACTGCAGTGCAATCTATCCTGTTCTGAGGATTATCCAGACATATTCAACTCTTTTTTTGTTGACCAGCAGAAATGTACAATTAGGAATAGTGAGAAACTGTTCTGTATTTTGGGTTAACCGATTTAAGAATCTGAACTTTCTTTAAAAAGGTACAAGAGAAGCTGGAAGAAAATTAGTGTTCAAATTGCGCCACAACAACCCAGATGAAGCATCATCATGGTTGACTCAGGTCTTGTTATCAAATCATGACTCATTGGCTTTTGATTTATGTGCCTTTATTTTCACATTTGGAACATTTCATTTTACTAACCAAAACAAGTCAAGCTAAAAGTTAAAAATGAACAGTAAACAAAAAACATCTACAATTTTCAGAGAATTGCATTCAATGCGTAGGGTATTCTACATGTTGAACAATTTCCTCTGTACCCCACTGAGAATACTTCACTGTCATCTGATGCAGTTACAGATTTAGGATTCCCCAAATTGCCACGGGTCATACAGCCAACCTACCAGATGTCAGACTCTATCATACTTCTCCATCTGTATCTGCTCCATGCATGTAGATGTAGAAGACACAACAGTACAGGCACAAGCAGTATAGGAGTAAAGTCTTCGTCCATAGCAACCACAGGTCACTTTGCTGTCCATGTGCACAAGGGCTTAGGGACACCATCAGAACGGGAAGGATGATTGCCCTCCTCCTCTCATTCCATGGACAGCTGCACACTGTCCGTCTGGCCCTGTTGCTGGTCAAATTTCCTGGCTAAAGGACAGAACATGACACATTTTACATGACACACTCAAGGACCCCTGTATACTATGGGGGGCATAAAAGATACATGTTGAGTGGTTATCCCTATCATGGATGTTTGAAGCCAGACTTCAGGTTTCCAAATTGAGACAGCTATGCATCATTCTTATTGTCACCATTCTGAGGCCCATATTGACCCGGGAGTTGATCAGATTGGATGTGTCTTGACATTCTGTCTCCTGAGAGAGTCAATGTGAGTAGAATCAGGTTGGATGTACGCTAATCCCGTCAGAAGTACACTGATACTCACCCAGAGAGTACATCTCCAGCTGCTGTCGCAGACGGACCTTCTGCAGGCTGTCGTAGAAGTTAGGCTCTGGGCTGCTACCAACGGTTGGAGGCAGAGTGAAGATGCGCATGATCTTCCGCTTGTTTCTAAATAATATGACAAGGCGGAGAAATTAAAATGATACAACTAATGTAAACATAATAAAAATCAATGTGAAGGGATTCAGTTTAGGGTATTATAGGAATACCGAATTAGCCAGAAGATCTTACACACTGTTATAGTAAATAAAGCAAGTCCTCGAGTCCAATTTCTTTTTAACCAAGGAAACATTAAAGGTGGTGATTTTATAATAGAGTATTGCGTGCGTGTATATACTTAGACATGGCGAGAGGGGAGAACTCCACCAAACACGCCTGAGCTGTACTTCTGCCTTGACAAACCCAAACGACGGAGCTAACGGATATCTACAAATCTAAACTCAGCTTACTTTCTGGCGTACATCAGCAGGCCGAAGCTGACAAGGATGACCAGCAGGTAGACGTTGGTGGCCTCATTCCAGGCTTCGTGCACCGAGTAGTCTATGGACTCGTGTTCGTTGCTCAGAACCCCGTGTCCCCCCATTCAAACAGCACACCAGATGCAAAACCCTGTAAGTAAATATGTGATAACACACAGGTCGCTCGGTTTTCCTCCTGCTTATTTGCAGCTCAACGGTGTAAACACGATGACGTCACATCCAGTCTTTACTGTTTCCGGTACGCGGAGTTCTGTTCCCCGGTCAAACAACGACCCCGTCAGGGTACTAACGAATATTCCGTTTTTACATTCGAACCGAATACGAAAAACAGCGTTTTTTGTCCCGTTTTGTACCAAAAACGTATAACGAGAAAAACAGTTTTTTCGTTTAGTGCGTCAGCGTGGAAAATAAAATAAACAGTAACAAAAATATACGTTGTTAGTTTTAGAGTTTTTTTTAGGGTAAAATTCCCTTTTTGTTTGTTTTGTTTGAAGCCATATACGAAGATGAGCAAGACATCTAACCTGGAGGTAAAAGTACGACTTAAAGCCCAAGAGCTGCAATTCCATGAAACAGTAACATTATGCAATCACAGAAAACACATACAAAGGTAAACAAAATATCCTTTTCATTTAGATTTTAAATTACTTTTATCCAGAAAATATTTGATAAATGTAGTAATGGTTTACTGAACAAATTAATTATACCTCATAATACTTTCGAGAGAGATAGATTATTTTCATGTTTCAAACTGAAATCCCCACCAAAGAGAGACAAGTGTAGGCTATGTTATCCTT
>CAAKHC010003319.1:23164-33810 GCA_901007825.1 Macroramphosus scolopax | reverse complement strand
TTGATAAATGTAGTAATGGTTTACTGAACAAATTAATTATACCTCATAATACTTTCGAGAGAGATAGATTATTTTCATGTTTCAAACTGAAATCCCCACCAAAGAGAGACAAGTGTAGGCTATGTTATCCTTAAGTATTATTAGTATTGCATGCTCAAAGATCTTATCTATATAACATTTTTGAAAAGAAATATGTTCATGTCAAAGTTAGAAGCTATTTGTTTTTCCAAAGACAGAAATTTTCATTAGTATCAATGATCACATTTGAACAGTCGGTATCATCGTTTAAAATGATCGATTTAAGATGCTGATTAATCAACACACAAGTGTTCCTTGTAATTGGGTCAACCCAAATCCTCCAGATGTGTCACATCCCAATGACACACATGTCACAATTCAAAGGGAGAGTTATTTTGGCTTGTTGCAAGCTGGCATGTCAAAATGGGGCAGATTTGAGTGTTCATTTTTTATCAATAAGTTACCTTATACAGTATATTGCTTACAGCAGTTTGCCACCACAGGGTGCATGGCCACAGATGACATGTCACAACACCAGTTCAGGATTGGAACATTTGTCTGCTGTAACTGCCTCACAGCTGAAGACCATCTACTCACATAGCTGATGATGGGTTGGGTTTGAACATCTGGAGGTTCTCTGCTCAGACAGCTTGCATCCACCTGAGAGAAATGGACTAATGTGCCAGTCATTCAAACAGAGTTGTTTACCTGAATGAAGAACACACTTCAGTGGGCACTTACACTAACAATCCAGAACAGCTTATGTTTAAATACTGGAAGCGAGAGATCTATAGCTTGTGTTCTCTCTGAGAAATTTCTTGTGGAGATTTTCCATTGTATCAGTGAGGAACCTCTTTCTGTAAATCTGCCCAGACATCCTGACCTCCCCAGTTTTGCCATTGATGACGGTGGAGACATCATCTCTGTCCAGAAATGACGACAAAATCACCTATCCTCCTTCTTTTGTTTCTCACACACTGTTTCAAAAGCTTCTTTCTCCTCCTTGTTCCCCAAAGGTGATGTGCTATTTACATTGTAATTCAAGTGCAAAGGTAGCCTAGGGGCCAGCTCATGGTCAGTTAAGTCACTTGTTCAAATTGTCTAATATTTCAAAGGAAATGTGACCAAACTGAAGGAATGAATGAATTAGTTACAGGGATCACTGACCTGCAGAACAAGTACTTTAAGACTCTATCACACACAATACTTCTGAGCTTTTATCTTCATCAATAGATTAATGAAATAAATCATGACTACTTCTTAATGTAACATCATAAATATAAATCCCAAGAAGAGAACAGTGATTAACCTGTTAAAGATATTCCTCTGGTTTCAGACACGTCACGTCCTGCCTGTGTGTTTCCAGTGTGTGTGATTGTCTTCCCCGCCCTGATTGTTCAAGCAGAGCTTGAACAAAAAATTGAACCACCTCAGAAAATGTACGCCAATAACCCAACTTAGGAAACCCAGAATGATTTAAGAAAGTATGTATTCCATCTGAACAGAATTATAAATTTGCTTTTTTTAACTGCTGTAGAAACATTCCATGAATATATGACGATGGTGAAAACATGATATTAAAACCTTTATAACAAAGACTTTGCTTTGGTTTCTGTCTTTTATTATAATGATTATGATTATTGTATACTGGCTATTTGGGCTTCAGAGGCCAATATCAATCAGATCCATTACATTTTATATATCAGGAATAAAACTAACAGCAACACTTGAAAATCTTAAAACTAAATGGAAAAATAGAAGTAACTTCAGGAAAGGCAATTAAAAGAGAGATCCCCTTTTCTGAGATACTTGAGGTCATAGATGACCAGCAGATGTAAGTCAAAGTCAATAACTTTAAATATTCATGTATTTTTCCTTCTTGGGATTCCTGTAAAATCATGGACACATCACAACAATATGCAGATCAGATTTTTTATTTGAAAATATATACAAATACAAATAAATACAAATACAATAGAAAACAGTTTATTTACCACAGTTCATTTACAACATCACAGTATCAAAATTGACAGTGCATATCAGAGCATTTATTAAAAGAATAACAACAAAGGACTATGTAGAGATGTTAGAGAGACATAATAAATATGCTTTATAGAAGCTACAGTTTCGCAATAGGGGGAAGAGCAGGGAGGAGTTAAATGCATGTTCATATAATACAAAACAGCGTGATTAAAATTTGTTTGCTGTTTTGAGAATGCACACTCCAAAAGGCCCTCTGGAGAGTCCAACTGATTGCAAAGATCCTTGTCCACAGCCTTAATGAACTTTTTGACTTTCAGCATGTCCATTTTGGCAATTAAATGGGAAATGTTGATGTCTTCCACTGCTAAGTGTAACACACGCATACTGAGGGTACGGATGCCTCTTAACTTCAAAGACTTTCTGGTTTTCGATGGGGCACATTTAACCAGCCTTAAGACAATCTCATTGACAAGAATATAGATGAAGTGTTCTGTCAGATTTGAGTCATAATCATGCGGGTTCATCAGTGACGGCTTTGCTTCCTCCCGGCTTAACGGCGGTGTTGTGTAAATTTCCTCTGAAGATTCAGCTAAAGAGGACTCTGCTGTGATAAAATGTCGTCTTGTGAGGTCACAGATTCACTAGATTCAGCCCTCTTGTTGTCATTTTCCTCTGGTGAAGATTCAGCTGTAGAGGACTCTGGCATGATACGTTGTCTTCATGTGAGGTTTAAATGTGGATGCAAAAAATCCATTCACACTCTGGCAGAGGTTTGTCAGAGCATTGCCATTGTGCTATTGTCTTGTGGGTAAGTTAGGAATGTTAAACAAAGTAACATTTCAAAAATATGAAAATTACTTGCCTCTTTTTTGTCAATGATTTTATTTTCAAATTGTGTTATTCTTCAAGGTATTAACATAAAAGATTACATAAAAAGCCAGTCCAGGAGGTTTCTATAGGTAAAGGTAAGCACTGTGGCAGTAATAATACAATATTTAGAAAATTTACTCTTGATACTTAATTACTTTTAAAAACAAGTACTTCAGTACTTTTACTTAAGTAAACATCTGACTGTGGTACTTTAACTTGTATTTGAATAATATTGAACAAGCCGTATCTGTACTTTTACTTGAGTAATGAAGCTGTGTACTCTGTCCGCCTCTGGTAGTGATAAAAAAAAAGAAGCTTAAATACGCAAATGCTAATAATACACTGTAGCATGTCTGCTCAATGAGACCAAATAAGCTATGCACATTCAAAGACAACACGTTCAAAGACGAGAATAATAGGATGCAACAATGTCAGTTTATTTGTCAAGTTTACATTGTATCAGAACCTTTGAGTGGCTGGCTGAGACCTGTCATGGCTACATGGTATCTCTATTACACAATCAGTGATAATACAATGAACACTCAAGACTGGTCTGTAAGACTGGTCGTAACACCAGCTGCCAGAACAAGGTCAGCTGCAGCTGGAGCTGCACACAGAGGCCGAAATGATTTGTAAGTTTGAACTAATGTAGTCGTCATGTAAGAACAGTTATTGTAGCTGATGTTTACCTCAACAAATGTAAATTAACTCTGAAAATGACTTAACTTTAACTGTTGACAACAAATTATTTGTTAATGTTTAATTAGTTTAATTCCATTGAATTTCAGCAAATACATGGTACTTATATACACACGTGTGTTGCATCACACTGGCTTTTTTTTCAAAATTAGCTTATTTTCAAAATAGAGTTTTACTAATTCATTACTATAGAATACATAAAGCTGCTTTGAACATAATTGCTGTGATGAATAACTTTATACAGGAGAGACGAGAGCCAAAGCTCGATAGTATTAGAAAGGACAGCAGGATGTTAAGAACTGCAAGTGGTTCAACACATTACAGCTAAGAACAGATGCTAAGTTTTTTCTGAAAAGGTAGACGGAACAAAAAAAAAACATATCTTAGGTTATTACTTTCAGCATATTTGACACAACATGGTAGCTAAAACCCCACAAAAGGTTGGTGTTTGTGGTGTTAGTGCTTCACCAACAATGTAGATGTTAAAATGGAGCAAAATGAACATATGTGGAAGCTGAGTTAATGGCTCAATGTTAGAAGAACATGACTTAAGAAACCAGCTTAAGTTTAGCGGCAAAAACCCACATCAGCCCTACAGTATGTGCACAGACAAGATGTGGTCTGATAAGTCTTCCAGTGCTCAAATGCTTGAAACTCATCAGCAGTCAATTCATTCAGAAACGTCCTCTAAGAAACTGTCTTTTGACATGATAGCATGATTATTTGCATGTGTCTCAGGCAGAAATACAGTCGGAGTGCTAAAAAAACAAAACAAGGGGAAACTAAACATCGTAGTTGATACCGAGACGTTCAAAAGACAAACTCAAGAAGCAACTAAATATGTCAAAGTAAGACTCAAAATATTGCAAACCATTGGAAATTTACAGCAATTAAGCTTTGACTACCTTGTCATAATATACACACACACTGAGGAAAAGATTTAACCTTCATCACCAGGAAAAACTTGAAAGCAAGCAGTAAATATGCTGTTATTTATCATGTATTTACAACAGACATAGGCGTCTTTAACAGGTGGATGCAAATAATGGTGAAAGCTGTTATTGAACCACACAGACACCCTGTGTGTGACGAGTTAAACATGCAGTGCTTCAGTGCTCCCTCTAAGCCTTGAGAGTGAAATGGGACCACACCACCAAGCAGATAAAGACAGACCGGCCCACTTCTTTCACTTCAATAATTCAATTTCACAACTGTTGGTTGTCCCGCGGAGAATGATTATCAGGTTGAAGTTTTCAAGAGATTGTTTAGTTCCATCATGTTATAACTGCTTTACAATCCGGCCAAATTGTCTGTAGACTTTGAGGTATCTCATGTGTTTGCTGCACTAAACTGACCTGCAGAGAGTTGGGCCAGTGCAGATACAGCCCTGTAGAGTACACGAGTATGTATACGCATATGTGTGGAAACTACTGCAGAGCTAAAAACTAAACTTGATTGTTTAAATGAAAGGAAAACTTTGGAACAGAGCAAAATAATACCAATCTGCAGAGTTTCACATGTGATGTTATTGAGAAATTAATTATTAATTATATTGCAAAATACTTCTGAACTCTACCCTCTGAAGCCTGATCTGTCCTACTGCCACTGTATTCTTAGCAACATATATAAGCAATCCTCATGTTGACTATATTTAGCTGAAATGGTTAAAGTCGTGTCCATTCTAGGAAATTGCAGCAGCAGCAGCAATAGCAGCAGTATTTCAGCCTTTGTGGTGAAGGTAGCGTAGCAGTGTCTGCTGCAGCTGTCATTTTAGCATTAGCAGTGTTACGCTAGTATTAGCAAGCAATATGTCAAGCTATATTAGAATCTACTAGAAGCTCTTACTGCCTATTAAACTTTAGTCGTACAAAATGCATATTCAGCATGTTAGCCTTCGCAAAGCTGAAGCGTGCAGTGGTCGGACTATGCATTAGCGCAGTATATAAGCTCTATGGTAATGGCCAGGTTGTAGGAGCAGACATAGAGGGAGCACTGATTGATTCACTGGTGTCACATCAGTATGTCCAAGTCATCACCGTGGTCGTCCTCTTCTGTCACCCGCAGTGACAGCACCTCCTCGTTTAAGAAAAGACCACTGAGTCGTTCCTTGCGGGCCTGTCGCTGCTCTTTCAGCTGTCGCTTCCGGAGGGCTTTCTGCTGAAGCTTACGCTGCTTCGAACGTTTCTGAAAAGAGATATAGCAACAATGA
Source organism: Macroramphosus scolopax (assembly GCA_901007825.1). Lineage (NCBI taxonomy): Eukaryota > Metazoa > Chordata > Actinopteri > Syngnathiformes > Centriscidae > Macroramphosus > Macroramphosus scolopax. The sequence goes on along the minus strand of CAAKHC010003319.1, from coordinate 28,031 downwards.
AGGGAATAGCGAAATCACAAAAAAATTAAATTCAAACACTTTCATTTTTCCAAACTTTCATTTGCAATTGAAAGTTGTGTTAATACCATCTTTAAACAAACAGCATATAGGAACTCAGATAGAGTGCTATTAGTTTAAAGAGATAATTTGTATAGATCATTTTAGCCTGAACAAGCCAGCGCCGTTCCGTGTTTCAAAATATATCTTTTCTCCTTTAGAGGTGACATTGAGTATCTGTAGTGTACCACAGATATGAACTACTACCACTATTCATCCTGAGACATGAGCCCCGTTCCGTTTTATACTGAAGCAGCACGAGAGAGCAGCAGCCCAGACTAGCCACTCGACAGAGGAAACTAATTTGGGCCACAACAATCTAATTTTTTCAGTCACTTGTAATCACAGTTTGATGTTAGAATGTAAATCAACTAATACAATTAAAGTTTCACCCTTTGGCTCATGGTAAAGAAATTAACATTTTCTTGCTTTTACAATAACAGGGGACACTCTAAATTTAAGGTGATATCTTGCCCCCTATTTTTTTGAGTGTGGAATTAGAGGCCCTGGCTTGTTCAGATTTGCTACGAATTGTACCTTTTAAACACATACACACACATGAATTCCTCACTTTAGAGTCTCGTATACGCTCAGCAGCACTGGAAAGGTTACCATCACTGTGAGCTCTGCTAATGTTGGCAACACTACTTCCACTACAGGCTGAAGCTGTACCACCTGGAACACAAGATAAAATGGACAGTTACAAACCAAGTGAAGCTACAAATGTTCATGTCACTAAACTTACTTTTCTATAAATTCTTTGTCTAGTTCTGTAACTGTTCAACGAAGTAAACAGAGCTGTAAGTGCTCACTGCCATACAGGCTTCTCTAGTGGTTTGACTGCTTGCCTTAACTACTAGATTGTCAACTTCAGCATCTTACCTGCTACAGAGTTGGAGGCTGTAGAGCCAGTGGAGGAGCTAGCGGAGCTGACCATGCTGGCATTACTGCTGCTAGCTCCACTGACGCCACCGGTACTGGCACTGCTGTGGCTGCTCCTCTTCCAGCCCTCTCTGGTGCTGCTGGCCCGCTGCCTGGGGCTGTGCTCTCTGATATAGTTACGCACCTGGTGACAGCAAAGGACACAACATGAGGTTTGTCATTACTGGGCATGCCTTTCCAATTCACACCCAATACTAAGAAAGCAAACTCCAGCAGCTGGACCAAAAAGGGTTATTAAATGTGTCCTACTAGATGTACACACACACTGCAATTCTGATCATCAGTGATTGTTGTGCTGTATTGTGAGTGTGAATTTCTGTTTCAGAGTTAATACCCACCTGTTTGAGTTTCTCATCGGTGAGACAGTTGAGCTCTATAATGAACTCGCTGTCTGTGGGAGAGATCTGAGCACAGGGGTCGATGATCTTGATGATGTCCAGTTGCTCTCTCAGACCCATCTCTGTACTGACCTTTCGACTCAGGTACTCGATGTACTCCACCTGAAAGAAAAAACACACAGTTTCGACATCTTGACCTGCCACATATCAGCAACTTCACCGAGTACATTTTCCTGCTTTACTGATGCTAATTTACGGACCCAAGAAAATCAGAGAAAGAGGTTTGTGTTCAGTACTTGTTCATCGTTGGTCATGGCAGTCCAAGGAAGCTCATCCAGGTTGCGGTGAGGGTGGGGCTTAGGCTTCCTCTTGGAAAACAAACAGGGTGAACTCGGCACACTCGGGATGATGTCAGAGAGGACATCACTGCCACTGGCGATGTCACTTCCTGGCAACTGGAAGACAGGCCAGGAATGAGATGTGTGGAGGGTTTGACTTTAAAGACACAAACGAGCCTCCTTATCACTACAATGTCCGTACAAAATAAATGGCTACGCAACCAGGAGCTCATGAATTCCATCCACTGATTATGTAACTATAAAAATAGTGGTGTCTGAAAAAATAACTTCCAAGGGGACTAACTGACGAGGTGACAACCAACCTGCCACTCAAACTCGCTGTCAGACCAGTCCCAATAGGTGCTGATAGAGGAGGAAACGTCACTGCAAACACTGCCCTCTGGAAACAGGTCCAGAGATGCTAGTTCCTGGTCATCCAGAAGGGAATAACAATCCTCCTGATCGCCCACAGACACCGAGGAGAAGAGCTCCTCACTGCACTCTGAGCTGGCAACACTTGTCCCACAGGAAGTAAGGTTCCACCTGGGGGGAGCAAATAGTGGGAATCGGCGTTTACAATGAGTCCTTTCTTAGCAGGGGCAATAGATTTACATTTCAATTGTGTGACAAAAATCTTCTATCCAAGTGAACAGACTTTATTTGAATAAGGGGCATATGAAGACAGAAAGACAAAAGTCATCTATCATTTGGAAAATGCAATCATATATTAAGGGCGAGAATTTCCAGTGACGGTGCTATGAAGAATAATAATTATGTCCAGTTTCCAATTCTACATGAAACTTTACAGACCTTTGCTTTTCTTTCTGTGACAAGTTAACTAAAGTGTCTGAACAATAGAAAAGATGGGAGATTTTGCCGAAGTTTTAGTGGAAACTTTGGTTTATCTTAAGTCAGCAACTGCGAAACTAATAAAATTAAACAAGTTACGTGTAATAAAGTAGGCTTGGGCAGTACAGTAGGACCTTGCAAAAGGAACAATATGTGTAAAATGCACATCTTAAAGAATTGCTCAACTAAAGGAGAACTTCTCATTTATGGGTTTCTCTTTAGTTCCGATAAATTAAGGCATCTGACGCCACCGAACGCTCTGTGAATTGTGTTAAGCAATTTTACCCTTTTCAAAAAAACAAATTAAATTCCTTTATAAAACAAATTAATTAATCAATAAAGAAAATAATGATGTGTCCAAAAACAAAAGTGTTCTTGCGCACTGGCACATAACTGCCATGTTCAAGCAAGATAAATACAGCCTGATAAGCCAATTAACATTTCTTAATAGAGAACAGTCAATATCTCGAAGTGCAGGAGCAGATTTTGTGTCTTGCGGTAATCCACCATGTAGATGTGTATACTAAAGAGATGATAGGTTAACTTCCTCAACAACTATGGTTATTTCATAGTTTCGAAGTTTTTTTTGAAAGTCAGTTCACCTAACGGACAGGTGACGTACATGTGCACACACACACACACACATTACTTGCCTGTTACTCTGGAAGCGGTGCAGAGGATTTGTTCTGTGACAAGATGAGAGTTGACAGCCAAAGTCACTAACGTCCAGAGTTCCCACATCACTGAGGTTGGCTCTCTGGGAGAGGAGAGGGAAGGGCTCCTCTGGGGCCAAAAACTTCTCATATAGAGAATCAGACATGGCTATATCTACCTGAGTCAGAATGATGGAGGAGACCAAAATATTAGGACACAAAACAACTACAGTGTAGTCTTAACAAGGACACAAGTGGTAGTATGTAATTATATGAGAATAACAAGGTAGGTTGGAAAGATTTGAATATAATCAAACAGTTAAATCAACATTGGCACACAGGGTTCATTTGATATTTACAAAACTAAATGGATTGTCTCCAAACCCTTTGAAGTTCTGTTATCAATCTTCATTTCTCTAATTAAGAACTAACAAAATAAATAAAATTAATGTATTTCAGAGAAACTGAATGCAATTTGAAGCGGTTTGAAATGAGCTCCCATTTCAGTTATGGAAATGTCACTGTTTCTTGAATGTTATCTAAAAATACCCTAAGCTTTAACCAAATCAATTACGTTATTTAATTACAATGTGCATTCATAATATAGAAACTTGTCATATACAAAAGTAGCTGCCCAACAAAAGTAAAACAATGTGTGTGTGTGTGTGTGTGTGTGTGTGTGTGTGTGTGTGTGTGTGTTGGTTGTAACGTGCTAATGCTCTGTTGGAAACTGCTATTGCTAATAGCTGACACTAGATGGCACACCACTCCCGTGATTCATCTCACTTATGTGTTATTTGTTTATAGCATTAATAAATGTCAGTTCAGCTAAAAGGGAAACCTGCCATGATATAGCAACATTAATATGCAAAACAATAACCTTACGTCAAATGGAATACTTTTGGCTGTATAGAAAGATTACTTTTTGTTGACTTAACGTTTAGGGAAGCGATTAGTTCGCTTGTTACCGTAACACAGCGCAAGCCAATATTGTTAGCTGGTTGCTAATGCTCAGAATGCACACGATGCACTCACAAACCTATAAAACAACACCGAAATAATTTTTATCCCCACAGTAAGGACACATGGGGCCTTAACATCTTGTCAAATATGTAAATTATGAGATATCCTGATAATAATACCAACCTTTTGTCGTTCAAAGAGTGACTATTTCTGCCACCTCCATTTGCAAATCCTTTCTTTTCCACCGATGATCTCACCCGTGTCATCGCGAGATCTCCGGGGCGAGAAGAGCATCATGGGACGTAAGGCGGAAATTGTTACGTCAACAGAAAACGAACATAGAAAATCTCCAAACCTGTACTCAAATTCCTAATTGAGCTATCTTCTATGTGTGCATATCGCACACAGTTGGATGGTTAGTCATGTCTTTGACCCATGCAAAGGATTCGAGCTTTTTGGGAGGCAAGATACCACCAGAGATCGAATCGATGTCGAGAAACCTGAAGCATGTTGACCAAGAGATGTTCAGAAAAATCCTGAAAGGTAGCAGTAACTTGTTAGTTGTGTGATTATAGATATATGTGTTATTGTCTTTCTAAAACAGATACGTTTGTCAATATAATTGAATGCATTCTATTAAAAATATGTTATAAGAGAAATAAAGAAAGGTAAAATAAAATTACAAAATGTGAAATTAATAAAATCAAAAATTAAACTTTTATCATTT
>CAAKHC010003319.1:4042-17566 GCA_901007825.1 Macroramphosus scolopax | reverse complement strand
CCCTGTCATGGATTCAGGTTTTGATGGTGCTGGCGTCCAACTTGGCTGCGAGTACCTGACTACTGAAGACAAGAGAGTTTCCTGTGTCATAGAGTATTTTTAATAATAAGTGTGTAATATTGGATTGTTTCACTCTTTTGTCCCATGTTGTAATCCTATATATTTCAGCATTAATCAACTCATCGCTTGTCAGGAGGGTTGAGACGAGTACTCTATTGTGCCAAAATACAGTTAAGTGAGCACTAAGAACATCTCTGGCTAAGAAGCCACATTAACATAGCTAATCTCCGCCTGTCACTCTACTTCTCCACAGCCGAAATTCTGATCAATGCATTCGTTACATACATGTTTGATGGTTTTAATGATCATTTTAACAATGTTAAGTGTCTTTGAATCCTGTGAAAAGCAAATAAAATGTATTAATATTATTGTTAAACTGGTGTCGTGTGATTCAGTCTATATAAAGAGCGTATGAAAGACAAGCACAGCTCATATACCTGAGCAGTGAAGACAGTTGATTTAACCTGCATTCGTTCTCATGACCAGCAGGGGGCGACTTCAGTGTTTGTGAAAATAAGTGATATTGTATTGTATATTGTATATGAAATGCCTGCCTACTATAACCCAGTAAACATTTTTCTAACGAGTTTATGGTCTCAGTCGCCACTTTTTAGTCTTCTTCAATACAGGACGATACTGAAGATAACGGACTATAAAGTATGATTTAGAGTGTGGCTACCTTGTGGTGACAAGTCACTACCAAGGCAGACCAAGCCTTTCCTCCATATCTGCAGTGCTTCTCAATATAAAGGAGGGTCCTCAAACTGCTATACTTCCAGGATACTATTTCATGCAGAACACTTTAGGCTCTGCTAGGTTTTAAATTGATGGCATAGTTTTGCTCTTTAATGATCATTATTGAGAGCAAGTGTTAGCCTTCAATTTCACTACAGATGAAAGTCTACCTTTCATGCCTTACTTCTTATTTGAGTGAACATGCAACAGACCTGATCCTGCTTGACAAACTACACAAAGGACATACTGTCTAGATGACAAATGAACAACTAATGTGAGCCATTAAGTGGTCAAAGATTTCACCTCCATGGTAGGACATGTAGCATCTGACTTCAGATTTTGTCACACTGTATCTCCATTCTCCCTGTTTACATCTCTGTTTGTTTATGCAATTATTTACAATTTAATTTACACTTGGAAATAAGAAATTAGTGCCTTTAGTGCAGCCTTGGCATCATTGACAAATGTATCCAGCGGTCTTTCTAGCTGAACCTCCTTGTATAATAGTCTGAGAGGTGACCGAGGATGACTGCCGGATCCAACCAGTGTGCCACGTCCAGACAGTCTGTCCCACAAGGGATGATTAGACTGAATCGTTCGGCTATTTAGGAGCACAAATCTAAATTTCAAGGAGTTGTCGGCACAAGGGGATCTATGATTAGTGTGTGCTGGTGTATTATTTGTTTGCATAATACTAAAAGTGATTGCCCTCATTTGCATATGCATCAGTCTGTCTGCCATCCTGCTGCTGGGTACATGTCCATCAGCTTTTATGTCTGTGTGTGGGATTGAGTTCACAGGCCAGACCGGCCGACCTATATTAATCACTCTACTACTACTGGCATGCACACTGATCGACACTCACACACAACTAACCTCTTAAGCATCAGGTATTATTTGGAAACTGCACCTGATACTCATCAGGTGACGCTAAAAATACCGTGTGACCTATTATCAGAGCAATTAGGAGGATAATCCCTTAACCAGAGTCATTACACTTTGACCTTAACCACAACCTACTTCTAATTCTAACTTCAGGGTGTATAAATAATGCTACATTCACCATGTGATGTCCTTGCATTCACCTCATTACAAGGTTCATGCACTTATAACACACATACTGAATGATCTCATAACCATTCATATGTTTTAAATCACCATCTCAGGAAAGAAGAGTCATCCCCAGAAATTTAGTATCACTTCACTCTAACAATTTTTTTACTGTGTTTTAATGAAATGTCACTCGGCGTATCTTTTTTGTCATTACGCAAACACTTATATAACAATGACGGTTAAAGTTCAGGTGAGTGACTGTTGCCTGTCACAGTTACACTTATCAAACACACGTCCAGTATCACAGTTTGGTAAATTTGCCTATATTCTATATAGACATATAACACTGTGCCTGACCAATGGTTAAACAATGCATCTTCACAGTTTGTGTAACAGCTGAATTCCTTTCTGAACAATGTCATAAGGTGGAGGCAAAAGATTGGAGGGGAAAAGGGGAGTGAGTGACTGGTTCTATGGTAACTTCTCTCTAACAACTCTGAGTCAGCAGTCCCTGAGTATGAATGCACCCAAAGTTTATTCCATCCAAAATTTCTCCAAGGGTGAGTTTCCATTTTACATTTGCTGACTGTCATTCTCCCATATGACTTTATAACAGTTGTCCCAGATCAGTTTAATAATTTAACCACTAACCCCCAATTGTGGGCCACACCAATAAATATTTTCCCTGAAAGAACATTCAATGGTTGAATAACATCTCTTATTAGTTGCTCCCAAGAAGACAATAGAAAATCCACTGATTGGATCTCAGTAACGTAGCCTGATTAAGGGCTAAAGCTTTGTCAACTTGTGAGACTTCCTTAATGTGTTTTTTTTTGCAAATAGAACGAAGTGAAAAGTTGCTCCAATAACTATTTTGGGAGCATGTAAATGTCTGTCAACAACCTCTTTTCCTGTTTAACCCAAATGAGGCTGCACCCTATTCATCCTCTAGCTCTTTGAAACTTACCTTAAAGTATTATATATTAGTATTAGTATAACAGTATTATACAACTAGTATCTTCTGTTACTGATGTAAATGGTGTTCATGAAGGCATTCTGGTGTTTATGGCGTTCAATTATTGTCATGGAAGCCCAGTTAATGAAACCAAAGAAATCAAAGTATACTTTCCTGATATGTACATATGGCTGCAAACTAAGGATGACAAGACAAACGTTAATTTCTAGTAATTTGAATAATCTCTGATAAGATAATTCCAGTGTAGTTGTTGGCGGGTCCTCCCCAGCAGGGGTCCCACAGTGACTCGTCGGTGCAGACTGGAGTCCTGCATGCAGGTCAGACAGGCTCCGGCCCCCACCCCTCTCCACAAAGTGTTACATGGCAGATTGTTTTGTAACCGTTTTTTTCCCGCCGCCGCCCAATGAGAACAGAGGAGCAACGTCACATGACACAACTTTTACATAACGTTTTTTTTTTCTTCGCTGCTCCATTGAGAATATCGTCGGTGCTTCCCGGACTACTAGACAAGGGACATGCCTTGTAGTCGTCAGTGCTTCCCGGCAAACATGCGAGGCAGCAGCGGGACCGAACAGATATGCGCCACATAGATGAGGCGACAGACTGCAAACAAACTGCTGGGCATGGGGACAGAAAACGACAGCATGCTGCTGCTCGCAGCGGAGGCTTTCCAGTCGAAAAACTTCGACCTGGCAGCAGATATCTACAAGTGCCAGCTAGCGGGTCTTGGAGACCCAGCGAGCCAGCAGGAGCTGATGATAAAGCGGGCTGACTCACTCACATTCGGGGGTAAATTCCCAGAAGCTTTGGAGGTGTACCGGCAAGCCGCAGAGATAGAGAGTCTGAGACCTGCTCACCTGGCCAACCTCATAGAGTACCTGACGGGTACCTCCAGGCAAGACGGAGCGGAAAGTCACACCAGGATCCCCAGAAAGGACGAGCAGGCTGGGGCGGCAGCGGGCAGAGCCGGGGCTGGTGCCACATGTTGCGGGTACGAAGATTTCTCCTGCCGGATTTGTATGAGCACCCTTTTCGAGCCCGTGACCCTGACGTGCGGACACTGCTTTTGTAAAAAGTGTCTGGAAAAGGAAAGAAAGGAGAAGGACCGGCCGGCCGTGTGTAGGGAGTGCAGGGACAGCTCCAGTGCAGCCGACGTCCACAGTTTCAGGGTGAACGTGGTCCTCAGCAACCTGATGGCCAAGTGGTTACCGAGTCTGCACCAGGCCAGCCGGCTGCGGCGAGAGGGCAACGGGCTGTACGCGGAGAAGAAGATAGAGGCAGCGCTGGAGAAATACAACCAAGCCATACTGATAGGTAGGACGCTTTGTGCTAATGTATGGGAAACTTTATCACATTACTGTAAAGAACATGTCATCTACTATGAGTGTTGCACTGTGTTCTCCATAGTGCGAATAGTTTCGGTAGCTTGCCAGGTTCTTGTCATGTGAAATAAAACACAATAATAAAGTCATAAGTGTGTTTCTGTTAGTGTGACTGGCATTGTGAGTGTGTCACCACATGTTGGATAACAGTTATGTAGGCTGGGCTCCTGGACCAAACATCGCGTAAACACGTAACCCGCCTGCCTCATTGTGTAACGTGAGATTCTGGCGAATGTGGGTCAAGGGTATTATTGCAGGTCACCACTAGGAATAATAATGCTCACTGCTGTGATCCAACTAGTTTTATTAAGGTAGACCCAATATACACTGATCTTTCCAGATTGTTCTTGATTCTTGATATTTTATAAAGAGATTTTATATAGCCTACTGTCAATGTCCATGATAGACTTTCATGCAGTGGTGGATGCATTCATTTAGATTCTGATCCTTTGAAAAGGGAAGTTTGGGCATAAATGTTCATAATTTATGTTACACTGGATCACATTGGTGCCCACCTTGTAAGTTTACTCCAGACATGGATCGTGTCCTCAGGGCACAGGCTGGAATCTTTCAGGATTTGTACGCTTCAGTTGACCTGATTTGACTTAGCTGTGTTGTGCATCTTCAGCTCAGCCGCTTAATGGGCGGGTTGTGTAAGTTTCAAGACATTTGAATCCTCTGCAGCCCTGCAGCGGAGCAGTTATCTCCCAGCTGCTGCAGTGGGGCTGCCCAGAGGCACGCACTTGAAACAGTCTTGTGCTGTGTATCAGAAGTAGATTGGCAATGTGCTAGGCTGTGTGTGCCAGCATCCTCTTCACAGTAAATTCTGGTAAAGGTGTTTTCCTAAGAAACGAATTACATAACATTGATATGTTGGAAAGACTAGCATCAAAGTATTAACATGGGGAGATGTGGCTTCAGAAAATGCTGGTCTTTGATCATGTTGCTGCCCCATATTTCGACATATTTTGGTTTTTATGAAAAGAATAAATTCCCTATGGGACGCTTGTCTAACTAAAGAATTCTTGCAAATAGCTTTTGTTGATTTGACCTCGGCAAAGACAATAATTGCAATGTTATGCATTTATGGTACGGCATGCAGTTTTAGTCAATACATTCATATCTCCCTTTTTAGAAATGTAGACCGCCTTCAGATGTGGGGAGTCCCCTCAAAACCTGGACACTAAAAGGTGTTAGAGCTTGATGTAGCTGATTTATTTTTGGATAAGATTTGTGTTCTGGCTTGTGATGGTTTAAGTTAGACTAATAAGCCCTCAGAGAATTAATGCAAGTCATTGTATTGTCTTGCAGTTCTAATTAGCAAGAGTGTGTGTGTTTTTCTGTGTGTGTGCACACATGAATGTAAGAAGGCAGCTTAGTCGTACTGTGCAATAGATGCTGAGCCAGACGATGGCTACTATTCTGTTGTATTAACGCCCTAGACCTTCATATGCATTCACATGTACAACCTGTGGGTCACCTTGCATTTGTTATTCAAGGCCTCTTTTTTTACTGCTCGTTTGGTTGTAAGTCTTTCAGTGATTTTCTATCTGTCTGTGCGAAATGCTGCAAAGTATTTCTCTCAAGGTTCCATGAGGATAGCCGGGACATTTGCATAAGTTTTAGAGTTATGAAACCTGGAATGTGGGTGACCTTGGTGGTGCTGCATGGTTTTGTAAGGCAGCCTTTTTTTCACACGTTTTGTAACTGATCCAGTTTCAACATTTCTTTTCTGACATAATTCATAACCTTGTCACAAGGAAATCAAGCATTATGGGACATGACTTCACTTTTCCAGTGAAGCCATGTTATTTTTAAAGCTCTGCACAATGTTGTGGAACAACTGCTGCAGTTTTGGATTGTGTAATCTGTGAAGGTTTCAAGCTTAAGAGAATGAAGCTGAAACATAATCACAGAATACTAATTAACAATAATTCAAGAAGAAAAACAAATCACTTGTTCCATTTTCTGAAATGTGAGAAACTGCTGCTTTTTTCATTTCAAAATTATTTTGAAATGTCTTTAAATTAATTGAACTATCAACTAATCTACTTTTTATTTTCCTATTGAAAATCAATTAATAGTGAAAATCTGAAAAATATAATTTGGCAGAGCACCAGGTGACCCTCAAATGTTTAATGTTGTCTACCAACAGTCGCGAACCCACAGAATATTTTTTCTTTTTGAAAGTTTAGTATTTATATCCAATTATCAGTTAAGTTCCCAATTTACATAACGATTAACAACTTAAAAGTATTAATTTAGCTCCATTTTTTTCCATCGTTACTTAGATTTTATGGGGTCTGATGCTGTTCATCAGACAAGCATCATTCAATAAATGATTGACACTAATTTGTTAATGGAAAACACATTTCTGCAGCCCTTTTGAATTGTAACATTAACAAACTAACTAACAGCCTCTCTGATTGTCCCTCCTGTTTGCTGCAGCACCTACGGACCACATCCTGTTCAGTAACCGCTCCCAGATCCACTCCAGCCTGAAACACTTTAAGAAGGCTCTGAGTGATGCTGAGATGGCTTGCAGACTCATGCCTCTCTGGTCAAAGGTATGGAAGATCAAAAGAATAAGCAGATTGACTTACTTCCGTTAGTAGGAACTAAGTATAAAGCTACCACGTGAATGTTGAATCTATATGAGGTAATCTGTTTTCCTTATGCCAACAGGGTCATGTTCGTAAGGCTCAGGCTCTGATGTCGCTTGGCAGGACGGAGGAAGCACTGAGAGAGTACCTGCTGTGTCTGTCCATTGAGCCTGACTGTAGGCTGGCGAAGACCGAGGCCCACAAGGTGCCCAGATTTGTTTATACTTGTCTATTTTTAATTTATTTATTCAGTTGTCCATCCCTCAAAGTGTTTCTTGTGCTGGTACCAAAATTAACTGAATGACCACCTAAGAATAAACAAGGCAGCTTGAGTAATAAAAGTTATTATTCATCCATTAACATTAAGCACACCTGCATTTGGTTACATTAACAGAGTTATCAGAAAATACCGTATATACATAGAGCCCCCAAGAAACTTACACTTTAAACAAGTTCAGTTTTCTCCAACACAATTCTCCAGAGAGCTGTTGCACAGGTTTATGGGTAAGAGGCAAAGTTGAGTGTGAAACGGTCCTTGATGCCTCACTGCTGTGTTAGACACGGTCATGAAACCACATTTCACCTGATTTGAAGGCACCCACTGTACTCACACAATTGTTTGTCTCCTCTCAGCTTCTCAGTAATCTCCTGGCTCCAATGAAAGATCAGTTCCCTGAACACATCTCAGACTACTCTCACATACTCTCCTCCAGAGCCTATATCAAGAACCTCATTAATACTCCCTCACAGGTAAGAGATGGCATTCAACAAAGTGCGAACTCAATACCAGAGAATTTCCCAAAGTGGGAGGCAGGCCTCTGCAGGGAAGCACCACACAGTCACATTGAATGAGAAAGAGTTACATTAGTTGATTAGTTATGACATGAGCTTAAGAAGATGACATAGAATATCCAAAATGTTTATTTGGTCAGAGAGATAGTTCTGAGATAGAGTAACATTTTCCAAGCTTCGTATGAGGAGAGGCCAATAGTCTCCCACTTTGAAAACCCCTTGTATAGCATTTAAGGAGCATGACGTCTGATTATTTGATCCTCTCAGATCCTCATTCCTACCCAGCCGTCATCAGGGTCCATACCTGCCTCCACCCCTCCTACACCTGAGAGGTCTTACAGCAGTGAGGTCGAAGGTCAGGGAAAGCCAGAGGACAGGAAGATGGAACACCGTTTCCTCCTCAAACGGAAACGAAGGAGCTTTGAGGAGGAGGAGGAGGAGGAGGAAGGAGCACGGGAGAGCAACGGCTATCACAAGAGATCTATGCCTGGTGAGCCTTTGTAGGGTGGCAAAGATGTACCTGTATTCACTGTTATAGAAGTCTGTTTGCTCAACATTTAGATATTTAAAACGTTTTAAAAAAGCAAGTACTTCTATTACAATATACTGCGTCTATTTGTATAGGGTACATGAATATATGCCTTGGAGAAGACATACTTTTATTTGATCCTACTCAATCAATTAGGTATGATCGGGGCCATCTGCTCTGAAAGAGCTGCAATGCTTCTCCTCCTCAAATGTTCCTTTTCAGGAAAGTAACAAAAGTCAAGCTGAAGTAGATTTTGAGCCTCATGTTTTCAATCCTGTTTCCTCATTTAGAGCCTTCAGAGAACACAGATTCGTTGAGGTCTGTGGTTGGTGGCCTCTTTGACCCGAGTGATCTGGAATGCTCTCTTTGTATGAGGTGAGATTTGTCTCTTAGCTTGCTTTAGACCTGAAGCTAAGGATCAATGTCCGCCTACAGACACCTGTAAACAATCCTCTAGCAGTTATGTAATGTGGATTTAATTGCAGTTGGCAGTTATAGAGCCGTAGGAAACCAACAGACAGACATGCAGCGTGTAGGAATAGACTGGTTTTTATGGTTTTTTCTTTTTTTCTTTCCCATCCAGACTTTTTTATGAGCCTGTGACGACGCCCTGCGGTCACACCTTCTGTCTTCAGTGTCTGAAGAGATGTCTGGACCACAACCCAAAGTGTCCGCTCTGTAAAGAAGAGCTGTCCGAGGTAGGTGAAGCGACACACCACAATGTGATTTACACCGAATGCACTCACGCACAGAAGAATCATTTATCATTTTTTGGGTAAATAAAGGGCAGATTTGTGGCCCTAATGTGGCTGTCAATGAAACTATGTATCCTTATATAGTCTTTATCTCTCTGCAGTACTTAGTCCAGAGGCTGTACTGCAAGACATCGCTCATGGAGAACCTGATATCAAAGTATCTTCCCTCTGAGCTCATGGAAAGACAGAAAATCTACCAGGAGGAGATGGCTGAGCTTTCCAAGTAAGTTTGCCCCTCCCCTCCTTATTGGATCCTCACAGCAGGTCTTGTGTTTTCTGTTCTATTTCCACTATTCTTAACACAACATCTCTCTGTCTTTATCAAATCATATCTTAATGATTATGACTTGTGTTTGAGTGTCTGCGACTGCCAACCTGTTACGTGTGAATATCCTCTGCTTTTGTTTGACCCACTGACCTACATTGGAATGTCTGACACACTGACCTGTCACACTGCGTCACGGCAAGCATTAGGTATCACTTTTGCTGGAGCAAGTTTTTATCTGTGTTCAGCGACCTCTGAACTGGAAGCAAACTGATAGCGTTTGGCCTTTAGTTCAGTTACAATAAATGAAAGAGGAAAAGTTCCACACATTTATAGAACCTTAAGTATTAATGGCGGTCAAAGAGGTGCTGAACCTTCTTTACTTTGTAGATTAAATATTATAATGCAGTAATCGGATGAACTACAATTACTTCATTATCATTTATTAAAAGTCATTTTAATAGTTGATACAACAGGCTACAAGGAATACATGTATCATTGCAGAGTACTGTCAGTCCTTGTCATGATTTATTAGAAGTCAGATAGTTTTGTTGGCCTGAAAACTTTGTTTTATGTATTTTTGAGAAGGATGTTAATCTGTTCTTTCACTGTGCTGTTCTGCTCGTTAACACACCACCTTCTTTATTCCCATTTCTCTTCAGTCTTAACAAGAACGTGCCTATATTTGTGTGCACCATGGCCTTCCCCACTGTGCCGTGTCCTCTCCATATCTTCGAGCCCTGCTACAGACTCATGGTTCGCAGATGCATAGAGGCAGGAACCAACTGCTTCGGCATGTGTCTGGCAGACAACCTCAAAGGGTCAGTCCTATGGATGTTACCTGCGTGCACTTGGTTATGCGTTTAACCTGTCAGTTTCAATGCATGCGTCCTGGGAGTTCCTCAATATATATGCTCTCCTCCTCTGTCCGTTTCTAGGTTTGCAGACTATGGGTGCCTGCTGGAGATCCGCGATGTGAAGTTCTTCTCTGACGGCCGCTCAGTTGTAGACACCATCGGCAGACGGAGGTTTAAAGTCATTCAACACCGTGAGAGAGATGGATACAACACAGCTGATATAGAGTACCTTGAGGATGTTAAGGTATGAGGAATAGAAGAGGAAAGATGGCCTACATGGAGGTTTGGCTGTTGAATCACAGCTGATGAGATGTTATTGTTTGTGTGTGTGTGTGCAGGTGGAGGGCGTGGCAAAGGGTGAGCTGCAGTCTCTTCACGACGCGGTGTATGACCAGGCCGTGGTCTGGGTCAACTCCTTGAAGGCCGAGCAGAAGGAACGTATTGAAGGACACTTTGGACCCATGCCTGAGAAAGACTCTGAACTTCAGGTACACAGTCTCTCACACTAACACACACACACACACTGCACTGTTCAAAATATCCTGATAACAAAGAACATGCATTTTTACTGTCTTGTGTATAAATTAATGAACTAGATTATATTTTCCGTTCTATTTCACCCTGTGTCTTAATCTCATAATTGTGTTTAATATAACTGGAGTCCATGGTAATTTAGAACCCGATACCGCCATTATACACGTTCAATAAACGTGACACATGATGTGGCAAGCAACCTAAAACCTTTAAAAGCTTCATAAATCATTTTAAAAATTCTTTGAGTTCAGAAAAAAAGTTTTTTAGAGGATTCTGAATACATACAATAAAATATATAGAAAGTTATCATGACTGTCAGACTGGCCCTCTTACACTCTCTTCCTTCCTCTTCTTCCCTCCAGGCCAGTCCTAATGGTCCATCATGGTGTTGGTGGTTACTAGCAGTTCTTCCGTTGGAGGGCCGAGCACAGCTTCCGTTCGTGGCCATCACATCTCTGAAGGATCGCCTATGTGGCATCCGCAAGGTGCTGCTCTTCATGGCCCACAGCAGGCACCGGTGACATGCTCTCAACCAGCATTTATTCTCCCTTCCGGGCAGTGCAGTAACTGTCTGCCATGCACATTGTCCTGCAAGCAGCAGTTGACCTGTTGTTCTTGCTTGTGATGCACAAAGAACTGATGACGTTGCACCTTCCCTGTTGTAGCACCGTCCATCTACACAAACTCAGTATGGATCTAATTTCTTTTACTTCCGTGAAGAATTCTCTCCTCACACCATAAAGCAATCAACCCTGCAGACCTGCTAGTAACATTTCCAAC
This sequence comes from Macroramphosus scolopax, assembly GCA_901007825.1. Lineage (NCBI taxonomy): Eukaryota > Metazoa > Chordata > Actinopteri > Syngnathiformes > Centriscidae > Macroramphosus > Macroramphosus scolopax. Next base: position 6,245 of record CAAKHC010003319.1, on the reverse strand, counting down.
TAGCAACGTAAGCAATGTTCAGCCATCCAACTTCTACAGTGACTTTTCGCAGTATAATTTACACCATTATAGATGGGTGTTTTTAAAACGGAACATCATCTTCCTTGGCGACATCGAGTGTCGTATCTATACTAATGCGCACACACTATTTGTCTAACAACTTCCTGACTCCAGCAGTATGGAAAGTTGTTCCATTGCAATGTTTTCATCTTCCACTGGTGCCTTTCGGGCACGCCTCCATGTTTGCAGTTCTCTTCTCGTCCTTTTGCGTTTCTTGTAATTGTAAGTGCACATCACGTGTGGGTTACACACCAACATTAAACAACAATTATGAAAGAGTCCAAATGTCAGTCTGACCATAGCTTTAAAGCAAAAACAAAGCTTTTTTTTTTTTTTAAATAGAAGTGCATACACTACAGGAGACCTAACTATGAATTTGACTTTGTGATTAAGTGCAGTCACTGCAGTTGAGTAAATAATGATCAAATACAGATTTGAAATTTACTGAATTTATATTTACTAAGTGAAGTGTCAGTAATTGGTGTTCCCATTACTACATGTACAGATAAACTTTTGTTTTTGACATTTCTACAGCTTTAATACAGCCATCATTTTGACAGCTGTGTTGTCTTCCTTCCTCGACTCCTTTCATGTCAGTGTCTGTAATCCTGCAGCTGAATAACAGTGGACTGAAGCTGTACATGGGGGTGCTTTAAAACTTGTTCTTGTATTTTATTAATTCTTTTTGTATTTGTCGAATTTTGCATTTTTTTTCCAGTATTTATTTTATTTCATTATTTATGCATGCAGTGACATTGTTTACATTTAACAGAAAGATATGCTGAGCTGCTTACTTCCCAAAGGCATATTTCAATATTTGACCCACAAAAGTAATAATATACTGTTCAAGGTGGGGTGAATTACATGCACAATCAATGAACGAGGAGCAGCAGCTTGGAGCTCACATTGCCACTGCACAGACTCTAAAAACGGAAGTTGAGGGCAGATTCCCTGCCAGAACACTTTATTTTTAGATGACTGGTGACCCAAATCTATGTAGGTTTTCATTGACCCGTCACAGTCCCAGCTATGTTGAACTAAACATATTTCCAGATACTTGTAACGCTTCCTGGCATCAAGAGAGCCTGTCAACAATGGCGAGTAGTGAAATCATTCCAACTAACAAGTGTATTTATTTCAGTATTTATTTCAGACTTATTTTGCACACCCACTTGAAGTTAAGGAAAGAAGTGGTGCAGACAGGTCTATTTAAATCCGCCATTACAGGAGTCGAAACGTCCGTCTGGTGGACTGAATTATAGAGGCAAACAAATGCAAACTGCAAAAGATGTTCTTCCACTTACAGGCCAGTGCTGTGTATAAACAGAAAAAAAATATTTAACACTATTTTACTTAAATTATCGGCATACTAAGTTCTCCTTTCAATACGAAAATGTGTTCTTTCATGCGAAGGAAATAAGACACTTTCACCCACAATCAAATTTTAGAGGAATTCCTTTTATTTTCATATTTCGAGGCCTTGCTGCTGTCTGATACATGCCTGGTTTTACTTGGCGAAAGCTGATCACTGGTCTTTGCAAGACGCTGTTGAGCTTTGCCTTCAAAATCTGTTATTTTATATACACGTTTGATTTTACATGTTTCTTCAAGTTCTTTGTATTTGATATTTGTCTTCACTTACTGGTGTATTTGTCTATTATTTTGTATGTCATGTCAGAATCACCGCATTGACTATTTTGTATTTGAAGGGCCAAACTGATGAAAATCTAAAAACGAAGAAAGTGATGTGTCATAATAGCACAGGGGAATACAATATTTAGATCATTTCCCCAAAAGATTTTCTTGATATTGCACTGATGCATTACTTCTTTTCAGATGGTTGCAATGTGAGACGGAATCAAACCGCTTCCATGTAATAACCCAAGTGTTCTTGTCTACCGACAAATTTAAAGTGTGGTTTTTAAACAATAAGTGGTTTCAACTATTTCTCCTCATGTGTGAAATAATCGTCCCCGGAATGTTTGTGTATGTTCTGAATGGTAAAGACGAGTTGGGTGAAACCGGGCAGAAAAGGGAAAAAAGAAACGACTGAGCAGTGTAAAAGCATATCGCAGAGATATTCCTGATTCAGAACCCAATCTACTTCCAGATGTGACAACGTAAAGGGAAAGTCCACTTAAAA